>CM037589.1:147106317-147293817 GCA_021018995.1 Chloranthus sessilifolius
TTTGAAATGATCTTGATGCATAATTAGATTTCAACGCTACTTTTTGTAAGTTGGGCATTATGATGTTCTTGCAGAGCCCTTGTGAGCATGTTTTATGTTTGGCCTGTGCAAGGAGCGATTCTAGCTGTTATCTGTAAGCCTTCTTTTCAACTTTATCCCTATAATATGACTCCAATTTTTATTTCGTGTTTTCAAATTACTGTCGCCTTTGAATAAGAATGATCTTTCTAAAATAATGGTTGTCTATATTTTTAGGTATTGGAACTGCTGGTTTACTTTTGATTCCTTGATATTCTTTTGATGCTTTCTTTTAGGATGAAGTAAAATATATATATGAAAAAAAAATACGAGAAGTGGTTCAGTAAGCTGGACGAGTCAAACAAAACCAAAACTAAAATAGAAAAGAAAGTACATTGGAACTTTCTGAGAGGTTCGGTCCTTGCTGCACCCTCTATTACCAAATTCTCTATTGAATTACTGGTCAAAGTATAAGAATATATTTGAGCAAGGTAGTAAGTAGCTAAAAGAGGGAGGCGATTCAGATTCAAAATTTGATCAGACGTTTAAAAGAAAGACTGTTGACTTTTGACCTTTCCACCTGGATGGCAATCATAAAGGTTATTTAGCCAATTTATCGCATGCCAGAAAAAGGTGAGACACTCTATTTAGTAGATTTGCTCCTTGTTGCACCCTCTTTTGCCAAATTATCAACCACATCGTTAGTGCTTCTATGGATGTGTAAAATATCAAAGTTTCTTCCTTTCAAAAGGTCATCTATAGCGTTAATATATGTTGATAATTTCCAACGGATTCTCTGAATCTCAGTTGTTATGCACTTGGATCCCCTTCTATAATTACGTTACTATAACCCACAAATTTGAATACCAGTTAAGGCAGCAGGGGTTTTAGCTCTGACAGTCACAAACTCCAAACGGATCCTAGATTGAATCTGTGGCGACTCTTGACGAATTTCTTAACATCTCCTCCACGTGGGGTTCCTCAGTTTCCGAGAGAGCATCCTTTGAATTCAGCTTCATATAGTTAGATGGAAGGGAATTTAGAATTCCAAACGGCGATTTTTTTTCCTTTCTCACTCTAAAGTGTGCTACATTTGCCCAATTTCTAAAGATCTTAGCAGTTCCAATATTTCTGTATTTTTTTTATTAGCAGCCCAAAGAGCATGCATGAAACTTAATTCTATATGTGGCCCCGCCAACTGACACTTTCCAGCAAAACCCTGTCATTTCTTTCTTTCCACAAACTCAATACAACAGCCATACGCTGCCTAACCACTTGATACACCATTGTTAAGGAATGGGCAGTAGGGTTGTTAATGGGCAGGGGTGGCCGCAAGCCTGGCATGAAAAAACTTAGGCTAGAGCCCTAGATTTAGGGCGTGGGGCCGAACTAGTGTAATATCCCCGATATTTTAAACCTATTTTCGTTTACCTCGATAAGCGTGCCCAAAAATAATTATGTTATTTTATGAGTTTTTTTGTTAGTATTGGTTATGATGAGGGACATGACCAAAGGATTTGGTCTCGAGAGGTGTGCAAGTCATGCACGCATTGGCATACACAATAAGGAGGTGTTAGTGGTTAGCATGAAATAAATCCCTAAGTTAGAGGATAAGTTAAAGAGTTGAATATCTAGATATTTTTTTCTAGATTGGTTTGGTTATAAAAGAGATTGCAAGTAAACCTTGCATCTCTCTATCTCTCTATCTCTCTCTCGTTGGAAAAGTTAAGGAAAATAACCATGCAAGGTTATTTTAAATCCTAGATCTAAGAAGAAAGAGAGATCCTCCTCCCATCTTGACCATTGAACGTGTTGGTGATGGTCTTTAGATCTGTTTAAGCTATGAGAAGGGAAAGATAGAGGAGAAGACATCCTGTAATCGTGCCAAGAGGAAGGGTTGCAATGAACAAAGGCGATGCCATTGAACCCAGGTTAGAAACATTTTGGAGCACAAATTGGTACGAAGGGACCTACCATTTGGAGCCAAAAAGGAGGTATGTACTGAAAATCTTTGTATGAAAATCTGTAGAGATTATTGTTAGAAATTAGAACATATATATGTGAAATAAAGAAGAGGTTTAGCTGTGAAAAAGATCGGAAAAAGAACCGTGAATGTCAAAGTGCACAGCCACAGAACACAGGAAATTCGACTGTCGATTTCAAAATCATCGTCGAATTGAAATCGACCGATTTGAAAATCATCGTCAATTGATGAATTGAGGCGTGATGCAGAATTTTGGAATTCGATGGTCGATTTTAGATTCGACCATCGAATTTCAAAATTCGACCCACGAATTTGAATTCGAGGGTCGAATCTGCTTCTGGCATTCAAATTTTTGTTGGATTTTTGATCCGCAATCTCTTAGTTTGATTTTTTGGTTTTATATTAACACTGAGAGTGTTAATATATGTAGGTTTTGACTGTTGGGAGTCCTTGGTGAGGATTTGTTTTTGTGCTTGATTGGAAGCTCTTTGATAAGGTAGGGGAACCTTGTATTTTATTTGCATTAAATTGTAAGTAAAGACATTTCTTTGTTAAAATAAGAAGTATAATTTGGAAATTGATTGCACACAGATGAATGAAACTCGATTTTATGACACAAATCTGAAAATTTGGAAACCTTGTTATAACTAAGAACTTTGCAAATTGAACCTCGAACCTCGCTTAAATCTTGAATAACTTTTGAATCGAACTTCCGAAAATCAGTATTATGTTATGAATATAAGTATTGAAATACGTTAGCATTTGCATTTGATTTGAGGTACGTCAGAACGATGCCCTAGATTCTACCAACCGTGTTGACGGTATAACTTTGGCGCAAGTTTCCCTCATAGCGTAGGGGCTTGTTGCATTCAGAAAAAGGGTTCATGAACGACGATGGTCAGTAGGGTTTTCCCATCGGTAATACACCTTGCTCTCATGCTATAGGAAATTTGAGAGATAAAATTAAGTTATAAATTTAATATAAGAAGCATGCTCAGTCAGAAAATTTCGAACACATCAGATTATGTATCAGTTTTAACTCAGGATTAGAACTGGAGATTTCGTTTGCAAAGCATCATTTGAAAACCATATTTGATCCGAATTCTGTCTTTTGAAAAACCTTTACTTATAATGAAATGCAAATAGATCTGTTTCCTCTATTGGGCTTTGTTGTTAGCTCACCCTCGACTATACGTCACAGGTGCTGAGACTGATTTGGGATCGGAAGATTTGGAGGATTCTGACTATATTCCTGAGGAGGAATTAGATTTACCTGCTGAGGAGTTCTTCCCTTGATCTCTAGATCCTATATTTTTGGTATTTTGTTTGAATATTGTTTTGAATATTGGGCCCTAGGCCTTATTTTGTTCTTTTGATATCACTTGAGGAACCATCATCGTGAACCATTAGTTTAGGTGTTGGATTGGCCATCACCGGTGGTTCCTTTTGGTTCCTCATAGTGATAGATTTGTTATATAAAGCTTTTGATGTATGGTTTATCTCTACTTTGCCTCTGTTTTAGATCATTGTTATGTGCCGGCTTCTGTTTGAATACGGCTTATTGAGCAATCAATAAGTTGATGAACCGGCCTTTCCTATACCGTAAGGATTGGAAAAGTCGGGTCGTCACAGTTGGTATCAGAGCCATGCTCTAGGTTCAGAGTCTTAGGACTAGGGACGGATTGTCTTGACAATCTTACTGATCAATTGTTATTGTTTTTCAACAATGACAGATCAGCATGCCTCCGCGGTTCAGAGGCAGAGGCCGAGGTAGAGAGGGACCACGCATGGCTCACCTTGAGGAGATCGGTGAGGGTGTAGGTACCTCACGTGGCAGAGGAAGAGTTGCCACAGGTGCGAATGCAGAGGCCCTGGGAGCTGGTAGGCCACAGGGAGGAAATGTGGACCAGGTGCTGGCAGCCTTGGCCACTAACATGGCTCAACAGACTGCAGCCATTGATAGACGATGAGAGATCGGCCGGACATCGGCCAGAGGATTCAGTTGGAGGATGAGACCTCCTACATTCTCAGATGACGGATCCTATGGAAGCCGAGGCGGCTTGATGAGATAGAGAAGATATTTGAAGTCTGTATGCAGGATGTGTTGAGAAAGTACGCTGGGCATCCTTCAAACTTTTGGGCGAGGCTAGCCCATGGTGGAAATCTGTTTCTAGGATGAGAGAGCAGGACTATCCTAATACTCCATGGACTTGGGCAGAGTTTGTGGAGACGTTCAACGATCAATATTTTCTGGGAAGTCCAGTTCATCGAGCTGAAACAGGATGAGATGTCTGTGCGCGAGTATGGCGCAGAATTTGATAGACTTTCCCGATTTGCACCCTTGCATGTGGCCACTGAGCTGATGAGAGCTCAGAAATTTCAGAGAGGTTTGAGGCCGAACATTCAGGAAAGGGTGTCGATGTGGGAAATGGAGACGTATGCCGGCGTTATGTCCAAGGCCCTCATTGCAGAGGAAGATATTCAAAAACAGTACTTGAGGCGAGAGCAGAGTAATAAAAATAGGTTTGGCCAGGACAGAGTGCTTGAGGTGTGAACAAAAAGCCGAGGTTCTCTAGACCTCCTCCTACCCTAGTCGTCACCATCATACTCTAGACCATTTGTTGCCGGGACCGATGAACGTCTTCTTCATATCAGAGACCGCAGAGTTCGTCACCAGGACAACCATTCAGAGCTGGGAGCACTACTGCGAGTGGAGCTACTGTGGCTCAAGGTTCAACGAAGGGATCAACCTCTGTTTCTACTCCGTGTGCAAGATGTGGGAAAACACATAAAACAGAGGTTTGCAGACGGAACACTGGAGCATGCTTCAGGTGTGGACAGGTTGGTCATATGATCAAGGATTGTCTGTTGAGAAAGTCTCTGATCGACCGACCTACGGTTCAAGGTGCTTATGCGATCGGACAGATGCCCAAACGTCCGAATGACGTCATTCAAGGTATCATTAAAGTTGAGATGTCATTTATGCATTGATTCAATTATTATTGTTTAAAATTTGAATTCAAGTCAATTATGTTGAACCACATAGAAATCATTGCATATAATTAACAAAACTTTTTAACTAAAGGTACCCTTATGATGAGTAGTCGAGATGACATGGATAAAATTGAAGCACGAGTACTTATAGACCCTGGGTCTACACACTCGTTTATTACTCCTTCTTTCTCAGAGAAGTTGGGTATTACTCCTGAACCCCTTGCTTTTATTCTGGATGTCAAAATTCCTACGGGGAGTTCAGTGTGTACTGATACAGCATGTCAGTCAGTCATCGTGATGATTGATGAGCACGAGACATCGACCGACATGATTACGTTGAGCATGGAAGGGTTCGACGTTATTCTCGGAATGGATTGGTTGGCAGCTTATCACGCGAGTGTAGACTGTCTGCGGAAGATAGTGACCTTCCGACCGCCAAAGCGAAAGTCCTTCCGATTTTGTGGAGTCAGATCCAAGGTTGCGCCGTTGGTTTCAGCCATTAAAGCCGAGCGTATGATGAAGAATGGGTGCAGTGGGTATCTGGCCTATTTGCAAGATTTTACCGAGAAGAAGAACGACTTGGCTCTTATCAAGGTGGTTTGCGATTATCCTGATGTCTTTCCAGAGGACTTACCTGGATTACCACCTGACCGAGAGATTGAGTTCGCGATTGAGCTAGCGCCGGGTACAGAACCGTTATCTAAAGCTCCATATCGGATGGCGCTTTCTTGAGTTAGAGCTCAAGGAACGCTTGAGTGTATAGACAAAGGCTTTATCTGACCAAAGTGTTTCTCCTTGGGGTGCACCAGTTCTATTTGTGAAAAGAAGGATGGATCGATGCGTACGTGTATCGATTATAGGCAACTCAACAAGATGACGATTAAGAATCGTTATCCTCTTCATGGATAGATGACTTGTTTGATCAATTGCAGGGTGCAAAATTCTTTTCAAAGATTGATCTGAGGTCAGGCTATCACCAACTCAAGATCAAGGCGGAAGATATATCCAAGACTGCGTTTCGGACGCGTTATGGCCACTATGAGTTTCTAGTGATGCCATTTGGATTGTGAATCTTTGCATCTTTCATGGACCGATGAGCAGGGTGTTCAAACCACATCTTGATAAATTTGTGGTAGTTTTCAGAGATGATATCCTCATCTATTCGAAAACCCGAGAGAGAGCATGTACAACATCCAAGATAGCTCTTCAAACACTCGGGCTTGTATGCCAAACTCAAGTGTGAGTTTTGGCTTGAGCAAAGTTAGTTTCTTGGGACACGTAGTCTCCAAGCGGGTATCTCAAAGGATCCTACAAAGATAGATTCGTGGTGACATGGGAACAACCTCGGCGATTCTGAGAGGTCGAAGTTTCCTTGGTTTGGCGGTACTATCGGCGATTTGTCGAGGGTTTTCAAAGATATCAGTCCACTTACCGTACTCACAAGAAAGAATGCTAAGTTATTTGCGAGCAGGTGTGGCGAGTTTTCGAGGAGTTAAGCGTCGCTTGACTACGACCAGTGCTTGCTATACCTTCAGGCAGTGGAGGTTTTGCAGTATATAGTGATGCTTCCTATGGCGGACTAGGCTGTGTGCTTAATCAACACGAGCGGGTCATTGCTTATGGTTCTAGGCAGTTGAAGGACCATGAAAGAAACTATCCGACATGACTTAGAGCTAGCGATTATATTCGCCTTGAAGATCTGGCGACATTACCTCTACGGTGAAGTTTTTGATATATTCACCGATCATAAGAGTCTCAAGTACCTCTTCACTCAAAAGGACTTGAATATGCGGCAGCGACGGTGGATGGAGTTCTTGAAGGACTACGATTGCTCGATTCAGTACCATCCGGGAAAGGCAAATGTCGTTGCTGATGCTCTCAGTAGAAGGTCTTCAGCTCAGTTATCACATCTTGTGAGCCGGATTCAGCGATGGAAGCTATTGGAAGATATGGCTTTGGGCAGCTCACGGTTTGATGTAAAAGGCTCGGGAGCATTGATGGCTACTCTTGTACTACGCCCTACGCTCTTCGAGAATATTAGAAAGCTTCAGATGACCGATGATGAGCTCATGGCAATCAGACGAGATGTCGAGAATGGCAGTAAGAAAGACTTCTCTACTCTGACGAGATGGAACCTTATTATTTCACCCGTGTATGTGTACCGTCGAATATCGAGCTTCGGGACACCATTCTGGAAGAGGCTCACAAATCCATGTATGCCATACATCCTGGTAGCACCAAGATGTATCAGGACTTGATGAAGAGTTTCTGGTGGCGAGGTTTGAAACGCGACGTCGCTGAGTACGTGTCGCGGTGTTTGGTTTGTCAACAGGTTAAGGTTGATCATCAGAATCCTGCAGGTCTATTGCAGCCTTTACCTGTGCCTGAGTGGAAATGGGAAGCCATTTCGATGGATTTTATACTCGGATTGCCGAAGACACTGAGAAAGAACAATGCCATCTGGGTCATTGTAGATCGACTAACCAAGTCTGCTCATTTCTTGCCATATAATACCACCTATACAGCCAGTAGACTTGCAGAGTTATACTTAAAGGAGATTGTTAGACTGCATGGGATACCAAGATGTGTCGATCGAGACCCGTTGTTTACTTCACATTTTGGCAAAGATTTGTGAAGGCATAGGTTCTCGTCTTGATTTTAGTTCCGTTTCACCCAGACGGATGGCGGACCGGTAGCGTGAACCAGATCATTGAGGACATGTTGAGAGCATGTATGTTGGATTTTCATGGGTCATGGGACCAACACTTGCCTCTGATAGAGTTCGCCTACAATAATAGCTTTCAGGCTAGCAGCGGTATGGCTCGGTTGGAGGCTGTATGTGGACGTCGGCGTCGAGCGCCGTGGAACTGGGAAGAAGTGGGTGAGAAGCTCATTATTGGACCTGAGATAGTTGAGCGCACGACCGAGACGGTTCGGTTGATACGCGAGCGACTACGAGTAGCTCAGAGTCGTCAGAAGAGCTACGCCGATCTCAAGAGGCGACACGTGGATTTTGAGGTTGGCGAGAATGTCTTTGTTCGGATTTACTCTGAAAGGCGTTATGAGGTTCGGAAAGCGAGGGAAGTTGAGTCCTCGGTACGTTGGGCCTTTTGAGATATTAGGCCGAGTCGGAGAGGTTGCTTATCGAGTGGCGCTACCGCCACAATTGTCTAGCATGCACAACGTCTTCCATGTGTCGATGCTTCCGTCGATACATGCGTGTCTGACTCACGTGCTTGATTACCAACCCATTGAGCTTCAGGAGGGTTTGACGGTGATTGAGGACCCGATTCAGATTTTGGATCGCAAGGAGCAGATCCTACGCACTAAAACGATTCCTTTGGTTCTTGTACAATGGAGGAATCATACACCGGAGGAAGCCACTTGGTGAGCTCGGGACCAATTCGCCTTTTTGCTTAAAATTTTATATTTCTCACCTTGTGTAGACTGTGTAATAATTTGACATTTATGTGTACCTATTGGTTTTATATATACATATAAATATTTCTGTGAGAAATTTTGGAGGATCAAGGTATTTTTACTGAGTGGGTCTATATCGAAATCCCTACATTATAGAAATCGGAAAAAAAAAAAATTTTTGGGCCTTCGACCCATATGTTACTACTCACTATAGGTCTAGTGACCTAAATTCGGTCTATGGTCACTTACCTATTTGGACATTTACTGAACCATTTGGCCTTGACATGTCATGGTCCAAAATATGCTCAGTTTGTAACTTTTTCACGAGTCCAATCAGACCCGGACTTGCTATTTTCCTTCACAACAAATTTTTTTAGTTTATTTTCGTAAAACTTTTTAGTCCAAATTGGACTGACATATAGCTATTATCTGTAACTGAGCTGTTTTGCATGAAATGGACACACAAATGATCCATTTGGACCCAAGGTAATGCCTTAAAAATGTCAAAATTTTGAAATTTTGAAGACCACAGACACTTGAAAAATCGAGGGTCGATTTATGAAATCGAGGGTCGATTTTTTTGCATTGATTATAGGCATTTTAAGGCCAAATTTAGGCCTGAGAAATTTTCAAAAAAATCGAGTGTCGATTTTTGAATCGACGGTCGAATTCCAATTCGACCCACGAATTTGAAATCGAGGGTCGATTTTCTCGATTTAAGTGAGGGTTGAAACCCTCTGTTGCCATTCGGGTTTTAACATTTTTGGGGATTTTTGAGCTAGGGTTTGGAGCGATTTGCCGATTTGGGGCTCTCTTTGTATTTTGGCTGCAAATCTAAGGAGGAGTGCACTACATTGTCAAGGGGATTCGAATTCCTTTATTGCAAACCCGATTTGGGGCTTTTCCTAAGGTAAATACCTCCCTCATCTCAAGATTTCGTGGGTTTTTGCATCTGTTTTGAGGGTTTTTCTTGCATTTTTTTTTGTTGTTTTATTTCTCTAAGAGGCCGGCTCAAAGTCGGTTCCTCTAGCCGCCTCTAACAAAGACCACCGGGAACCACCTCAGTCGGTTCCACCACCTTCTCAGCCCACACCATCTGTGCCCCCTCCAATGCCTGAGCAGCCCAATGAATTTTGGAGCATCAAGGGCTTCGCCAATGAGTATGTTTTTCACCCGGAATTATTTGACCAACAAACTACCACACGATTGGCAGTGAATACCTTGAAAAGCCCATTAACCTTCCTGTACCTTGAATTTAGTGCCCATTTTATCCTCGATTAGTGCGCTGTTTTTACCAACATATGCGCGAGGACGAGAAGAAAATTTACACTAAAATTGATGGGCGAGATTATATTTTGACTTAGATGACATGGTTGGCACCACGCTCGTTGCTGTAATACTCTAAAACATGGGTTTAGGTCCTCCTTTCCCAAACCAGGTCCCTTCTCACGAGGTAATGACTCAAATGACGCAGGGACGTCACGGGTCTGGTAGGTCCATTGTTCGCACACATATGCCAGAATCTATGTGGATTTTGGATAAAATTTTTAAGACTACCCTTTACCCTCTTGGACATAAATCTAGCGCACCGTCCCTCCAATGATTTTATTTGCTTTTAAAGAGCGATGGTTTAGTGCTCCTGAGGTACTTTTAAAGGGGCTTATCAAGGCACGAGAGAAAATGGGAAAGCAAATCAAAACGCCGAAGAAGGGCATTCCCTATGCCCGTTTAATTTCTATCATGATTGAAAATTATCAAGCGGGTCCCGAATATGACATTTCTCCTACCGAACTCAAGTCTACTGCTGGTAGAAAGATGTATAAACTGGTCAATTGGGGTCAAACCTACAGTCGCCTTGTGAAACCTCCTAAAGAACCAGCAGTTCCTGATGCGGATGCACGTGATGCCGATGAGGATCCTGCTCATGTTGCCCCTGCTCAGCCCCCACAGAGCGATATCCTTACGCTCTCAGAGTTCACACGACAGATGACCGCGATGAGCCATCAGATTCAAGAGCTCACCCACCACACCTGCTCTATGCGTCAGGAGTTGGATGTCCATGGCGGCGCTCTCTCTTACCTCATGCAGCATGCCTTTCCCGATGACTACACCACGTATATGGCCGATATCCGAGCTTCAGTATATCGCCCTTCGACATCGGGCGCTGATACTAGTATTCCTCCTTCGGCCACTACTGATGCGGGTGATGATGCTGCTGTTGACGGTGATGGTGTTTCGGATCGGGCGGGTCCATCTACAGTTGGGGCTTCTTAGTATGCTTGGTAGAGGGGTTACTGATTTATTTTTTTTCACTATCGGTCTGTACTTATTATACAGCTTGGATTATTAGGACCTGGTGGTCCTTCTTTTATTTTTACACTACGGATTATTAGGACCTGGTGGTCCTTCTTTTGTTATCCTTTATTTTTCTGTCTTTGCGTGGTTTTAGATCCCTTGTTTAGCCTTGTTTGTATATATGGATTATTCAGCATGAGTTTACTTTTGCATATATTTTGGTAAATATTTCTTTTAGACACTTGTGTGGGTTTGCTTCTGTCCCTCTGATTCTACGTGTTAGTTTTGATACATTTTGATCTCTTTGACTTCATGTCACTTTGTGCATCGATCTCCAAGACGCGTGACACTTGGGGTGTGGGCATCCATGTACGGATGCAATCCACTATGGCCTTCGATGCCACATGCAGTACATCCATGTTACTACGGATCCCATCCCTTGGCTTGCGTGCCCTGTGGGATCGTACCACGGTGCCCATGTTTTCTCTTCTTTTATTGTCTGGTGTGTATCATGTTCAATTTTCGCGGACGAAAATTCCTAAGGAGGGGTGAATGTAATATCCCCGATATTTTAAACCTATTTTCGTTTACCTCGATAAGCGTGCCCAAAAATAATTATGTTATTTTATGAGTTTTTTTGTTAGTATTGGTTATGATGAGGGACATGACCAAAGGATTTGGTCTCGAGAGGTGTGCAAGTCATGCACGCATTGGCATACACAATAAGGAGGTGTTAGTGGTTAGCATGAAATAAATCCCTAAGTTAGAGGATAAGTTAAAGAGTTGAATATCTAGATATTTTTTTCTAGATTGGTTTGGTTATAAAAGAGATTGCAAGTAAACCTTGCATCTCTCTATCTCTCTATCTCTCTCTCGTTGGAAAAGTTAAGGAAAATAACCATGCAAGGTTATTTTAAATCCTAGATCTAAGAAGAAAGAGAGATCCTCCTCCCATCTTGACCATTGAACGTGTTGGTGATGGTCTTTAGATCTGTTAAGCTATGAGAAGGGAAAGATAGAGGAGAAGACATCCACAAGCACGTAAATCATGAAAGAGGAAGGGTTGCAATGAACAAAGTGATGCCATTGAACCCTGGGTTAGAAAGCTTTTTGGAGCACAAATTGGTACGAAGGGACCTACCATTTGGAGCCAAAAAGGAGGTATGTACTGAAAATCTTTGTATGAAAATCTGTAGAGATTATTGTTAGAAATTAGAACATATATATGTGAAATAAAGAAGAGGTTTAGTGAAAAGATCGGAAAAGAACCGTGAATGTCAAAGTGCAGACCACGAACACAGAATTCATTCGTCCGATTTCAAAATCGACTGTCGAAATTGGAATTCGACAGTCGATTTGAAAATCGACTGTCGAATTGATGAATTAAGGCCTGATGCAGAATTTGGGAATTCGATGGTCGATTTTAGATTCGACCATCGAATTTCAAAATTCGACTCCATAATTTGAATTCGAGGTAATTTCGTGCTTCGCATTCAAATTTTTGTTGGATTTTTGATCCGCAATCTCTTAGTTTGATTTTTTTTGGTTTTATATTAACACTGAGAGTGTTAATATATGTAGGTTTTGACTGTTGGGAGTCCTTGGTGAGGATTTGTTTTTTTGTGCTTGATTGGAAGCTCTTTGATAAGGTAGGGGAACCTTGTATTTTATTTGCATTAAATTGTAAGTAAAGACTGTTTTGCTGTTAAAATAAGAAGTATAATTTGGAAATTCAGTTGCACACAGCATGAATGAAACTCTGATTTTATGACACAAATCTGAAAATTTGGAAACCTTGTTATAACTAAGAACTTTGCAAATTGAACCTCGTAACCTCGCTTAAATCTTGAATCGAACTTTTGAATCGTAACTTCCAAAATCGATTATGTTATGAATATAAGTATTGAAATACGTTAGCATTTGCATTTGATTTGAGGTACGTCAGAACGATGCCCTAGATTCTACCAACCGTGTTGACGGTATAACTTTGGCGCAAGTTTCCCTCATAGCGTAGGGGCTTGTTGCATTCAGAAAAAGGGTTCATGAACGACGATGGTCAGTAGGGTTTTCCCATCGGTAATACACCTTGCTCTCATGCTATAGGAAATTTGAGAGATAAAATTAAGTTATAAATTTAATATAAGAAGCATGCTCAGTCAGAAAATTTCGAACACATCAGATTATGTATCAGTTTTAACTCAGGATTAGAACTGGAGATTTCGTTTGCAAAGCATCATTTGAAAACCATATTTGATCCGAATCGTTTTTGAAAACCTTTACTTATAATGAAATGCAAATAGATCTGCTTCTCTATTGGGCTTTGTTGTTAGCTCACCCTCGACTATACGTCTGTGTCTTGAGACTGATTTGGGATCGGAAGATTTGGAGGATTCTGACTATATTCCTGAGGAGGAATTAGATTTACCTGCTGAGGAGTTCTTCCCTTGATCTCTAGATCCTATATTTTTGGTATTTTGTTTGAATATTGTTTTGAATATTGGGCCCTAGGCCTTATTTTGTTCTTTTGATATCACTTGAGGAACCATCATCGTGAACCATTAGTTTAGGTGTTGGATTGGCCATCACCGGTGGTTCCTTTTGGTTCCTCATAGTGATAGATTTGTTATATAAAGCTTTTGATGTATGGTTTATCTCTACTTTGCCTCTGTTTTAGATCATTGTTATGTGCCGGCTTCTGTTTGAATACGGCTTATTGAGCAATCAATAAGTTGATGAACCGGCCTTTCCTATACCGTAAGGATTGGAAAAGTCGGGTCGTCACAACTAGGGTCCAGTGAAAACCCAAAAATGGAGGGTTAGGGTAGGGGTTGATAGCCTAAACCTCTGCCTGACCCGACTTATACTTCTATACACTTTAGAAAAGAGAGATCGTTCCTAATATTTTCTAGGGGTGTGACAGCCCGAATTTCTGCACCCAGAAATCCGTGCCATCAGGATCATACTCTGGATGATCCCCGGGACAAATCATAAGTGTCTGCTTGTATAGCAGAAGCCAAGCAGACACTATCCAGCAGTGGTAGATCGAGTCGGTCATCTATGAATGCATTTAATCATAAAGAACAATAATGATAAAACAATCAATTCTATATAAACCAAAAGAATACACATTCTCAAAAAGGAACCAAGAAGAACCATTAGTGATGGACATCCATCACCCAAACAATGGTTCCCGATAGTGGTTCCGAATAGAATGCATAATAACACAATAAATAATTCTACTAAAAATATATACAAAAGTGCCTACCAGGCACACAATAATCCAAAATATCAAAATACAGGACATCAGACTCAAGTACCCAGGCTACGGATAGAACTCGTCCGCCTGAATGTCTGTCTCATCGTCCTCCGCCACTGGCCTGGTGGTAGTCTGGTCGCTCTGTGAGCTACAGCCTCAAAACCTAAAATTGATTTAGAAAGCAGGGTGAGCTACATCATAGCTCAATAGAAGAATTTCAACTAAACGAATTGAATACGCAGATCATGCTATCTCATAACAAAATTCAAATCCGAAACGTATAATCATGACGAATTAACTAAGAGCTGAAGTTTTATGCAAGAAATCAGATGTTATGCAAGTATATTATCAAAAAACTTAAATTGTGTGTATTTAACTTAAGAAACTCCCGTGACTATATAGCACGGAGTAAACAGGAATGTCCGATAGGAAACCCCAACCAATCGTCGTTCACATGAACAATTTTGAAAGTGCAACAATGCCTCATCTATAGGGATTGAAAGCAGTGCACAAGTGTGCTCGGATAGCATAACGGTCGGTGGGGATCATCTGGTTTAAATCATCAAATTACATATATATATACCTCACAGATCAGATGGCAGAAATCAGAAGCAAGTTTCAGAATACGAATCAGGAAACAGAAATCAAAATAACAGGAATCATAATATGCATACATGCTTGGCAAAAACAGAAATCAGGGCATAGATATGAAATAAACATGGAATCATACTCAAAAACAGTTTAAGTTGATTTTCTCCTACCTCAGGTCAATTTATCTTCTAAGCAAATCCAAAGCCTTTTCAATGTGTCAGGGTTTGATCCTAGACCATAAACATAGTACTTCAAGTGTTAGGGATATCAGAAAGTTAACCGACACAATGTCCGGTGGTGTTTAACCCATAAAACTAAAACACAACAAAACAGGGGTGATTGATCGATCACCACTCTTATTGATCGATCAATACCCCTTGTTGATCGATCAATAACCCCATTGATCGATCAACCCCCTCTCAGCTCTCTTTTTATAACAAAGTCAATTGATCGATCAATACACCTTATTGATCGATCACCTATCATCATTGATCGATCAATACACTCATTGATCGATCAATAACCTCTCTTCTATTCACTCTTAACACAGTTTAAATTGATCGATCACCACTTTGGTTGATCGATCAATGCCTCCTGTTGATCGATCAATGTCCTCGTTGATCGATCACTAACCCATTTTCAAAAATTCCCACCTTCTGTTCACATTAACTATCTATACAGATTGATCGATCAATACCTTTGTTGATCGATCACCAACTGTCATTGATCGATCACTCTCTTGTTGATCGATCAATGCCCAAATTGATCGATCAATGCCCTTCGGGCATTGAACTTCCAGAATTTATGGGCTTCTGTTCCCTTTCTGTTTTATACAGATTGATCGATCAATGGCTTCCATTGATCGATCACCACTTATCATTGATCGATCAATACACTCATTGATCGATCAATAATGACAGGAACTCTGCCATTAATGGAGTTCATCTCCAACCCTATTTTTCTATTTTTTTCATTAATGGTTCTCAACAACCATTAACACCACATCAAATGCACCTACTTGGGCTTCTCATTTGCCCCTATTTAAACACACAAACTCACCTTTGTTTGGGCCCTCTCAGGGTTTCGGCAAATCAATCCGGATGAGGGCTTCGGATCTAGCTCTCGGAGTTTATCACCAATCCGAGTCCAACGAGTAACCTTTTAGCTCCGGTTCAGCATGCATAGCCTTCACACATACTTAGACCATACCCAAACTCATCTCATTGAACTCTACCTACCCTAGCTTAGGAAACTCATCATCTCAATCTTGCTAACCCTATTTTTTTTTCTCCAAGAACCCTCTTGAAAACCCACCTAGCTACAGATCCTTTAGCTACTGGAGCAACTAGGGCAAGGAAAAGAAGAAGAAGAAGAAGAAGGGGATCTCTCTCTAAGTCTCCCTTCCTGCCTATAAGTCACTAAACAGATATCTCTGTTTTGCCCCTAGTTTATGTTTCGGTGTGGAGCACGAACACGGTTGCTACGGCGCAACGTGTCACATTGACCCTCTACACAATTCGGACTTAAACGAAAACGCACATGTGAACTCATCTGATCACAGTGCAACTTTATCTTAACTAATATTAATTCTAAAGTTTTAAGTCAGCCTCGATTTCTGTGTCGGGCACGTAGATCGAAACAGTCAGGTTCGTATTCTAAATTTCGGGGTCGTTACAAGGGGACTTTAGAAGAACGACCATAAAAAACAAACATTTTAGCTCTATATACAGCCTTCAAACGTTTTAGAGAATCGGCCATTTGCTCTTTTCTGGGTTTCTGATAGCCGTGAGATTGCTAAAAGTGGGACACGTGGGAGGAATTACGTCCTTGCAATATTACTAAAATGCCCTTCTATAAAGGGCATTTCAGAGATCGCCTGGTAGGGTTTGTCCTACGTTTCCTGCGCAGCTCGCTCCAACCTTCTCTTCTCCCCTGCGCAGCTCCCCTACGTTTCCTGCGCAGCTCTCATATTTCAATCTTATCATAGGGATTTTAAGAGATGAGTATTTTCAGAACTTCGGATCGGGCATCAGGCGCTTGAAGAACTTCGGACTCTCAGATTTCAATCTTATCATAGGGATTTTAAGAGATGGGTATTTTCAGAACTTCGGATCGGGCATCAGGCGATCTCTCATCTTCAAATTGATTTTGAAACCCTAGATTGCAAAGGTATTTTTTACTGGGAGATTGAATCGAAGTTCTGCAAAACAACGAGTTTGTTCTCTTTAACTTTGATGTTATTTGAAGTATTTCAATGTTCTTGTTGGATGTCTTTTTTTCTATGCATTTTTTTTTGCTTCGACATTTGGTGCTTGTTCTTCTTGCTTAACTATGAATCAATCTATCTCATTGTTTCAACAACATTTGAGACATTTCATTCGACTAAGTTTTTTTAATGGTTTGGCTTTTAGTAATTGGTTTTAGATTTTCTTATAGTTTTATTAGTAATATATATTATTTTAAAGTTGCGTGTCAAGTGTTTGATAAAATGCTTATAAGAAATATGAGGATTTGGTTCTTTTCCTTCTTAACAGAGGTTCCAAATTTCTCTAACGCATTTATATAATTTCAATGTGAGATGGAGTTCATAGCTTTTATACCTACTCGTTATCACCAAGCTTAACACCCACAATGCCCACTGATAAAATTAACTGATATTTTTGGCTGTTATTTTAAATTAATGCCATACCCCTGTAAGTTAGCGGTTTTTTGTGGTTGCTTACTCTTACTTGATTATTAACTGAATAAATTTAATGATTACTCTATTTTTCCAACAAATAAGCCACATGGAAATGTTGACTATAGAATCCCTAAATAGCAATTGGAGAACTCCGTTGGTGGATCGCCTTTTACCTAATACCAACTATAAAGAATTTTCAAGGACTTTGGCTTTGGCAGTTAGAAGATACACAACTTTTGGTTCCTCATTTCTTCTCTCTTTCAGCTACTCTGAGTCGTAGTCTCCACCTATTTCCATTCCATTATATTTTTTGTTATTTATTTTTTATAGGTAACCCTCATGAACTGGGGCTGCAAACTTAAAAGGCTTGTAGTTTAAGTCTGTATTCTGGGAGCACGTCGGCAATAAATATATGATCCCAACCTCTAGAGAGGCATTAAATTTTAATCATATTCCATTTGGATCGTTGAAGTTGCACCCTACTTTTAATGCTTCTAGATGTACACGGAATGTGTACTGATGCTCGGATCTGAGAGATGTATAAATGCATAGATGGTCACAGATTTATGGGCTCCAAATATGTGTGCATGTCTCAAATTTCATGCTTCTAACGACATGCATGGGAGCACTAGATATAGGCTCCATCTAGAGAAATGCCTCATTGTAAATTTGCAACTATGAAGCATGATGAAGAGTAGTATATAGCTTGTAGTCAAAAAGATTGGTGAAATGGTAAGTGAAAAAAAAGAATCAATAATAAACCGAGTACCCTATGTGATCAGAGATGTCAACAAGAATGCAGATAAAACTTGCTTAGCCAAGAAGGAAGCTAAATGAAAACAAGGGCTACCATATTTTTATCACTATAAGTTCCAAAATAGTGGAAGTTTGCAAACATGACAGACTCAGCTGGTCAAAAATGGCCTGCACATACATCATGCTCTTCTTCTATTATTATTTAGAGCATGGGAGACATGGCACTCTTTTTCCAAAAAAATTCCACCATTTTGTTTAATTTTGTCTTTCTGCTAAAAATCTCTATAAAAAAAAAATTAAATTTTATATACAGTTTTTTTCTGGTCGGTAACTCTTCATACAGTTGTTATACCTGAAATACACTTGAAAACTATAAAAATAGGTAACCCTCATGTTGTTACCAAGAGGTAACTCTCAGTCACGGTCACATTTTTCAGAAGATAGTTGGCTGCTCAACAGGGAAACTTCGCCTATAAAAGAAGTTTGACATGTCAGGCGAATTACTAAAGTGAGGAGAAGAATAATCTCTTTATAAAAAATTCACAAGAAAGAATTAAGGGAACCAAACATACGTTTCCTTTCATCGACTTCGAGACTGCTACTTGTCTTCTTATTAGTAACAGAATTAACACATAGATTGCCCTGACACTGCAGAAGAAAGGAAGATTTTAGGTTCAAACTAAAAAGAGAAACAACTATTCTCGAAAATTAGTCAACACACTAAATATCGACTGCAAAATATAAATCATTCTAAATTTCTACTTGAAAAAGTGAGATAATCCTCTAAGATATGCACTAATTCAAATAATCCATGTTCTACATAAAATAAAATTTTCTTATCAGCTGAACAAAAACCAAAATCAAAATTAGTAAAATAAAGTACTTAGATGCAGCTACATTTAAAACCTAAAGTCTGAAAGTGCAAAGTGCATAGAATTCAACGCTTATTTTGATGATGTCAATAGTAAAACTATGGCTGTAAGATGGTTTTCATTTAATTAATAACTTACAGGTTCAGATGCAGTCTTCTTTTCACTCATCAGTAGTCCGTCCCCAAGACTCTGATTACTGCTCAAATCTTCATCCCATGCTCTATGGTTGGCAACTACTTTTTTCACAATTGGTTTCCACCTCAATTGGACGTAAAATGATATCCGTTAAACAAAAAGAAAAAATGTTTGGTAAATTACACGACGCTAAGTAGTTAACTTCTGTTAGGACATAGCTAATGAGTAACCCCACTTTTCGATATATTTGATATATGAGTTTCTTTATTTGTGACATGTAATATGTAGGTACAATATAAAGGATGGAAACTGATACAATATCGGTCATTTTCCGTTATGACGGGACACTCACTATTGATCAAGATGTGGTGAACTATCACGAGGGGAAACAAAGGAAAAAATCTATGAGAAGGGACATCTCTTTTCGGGAATTCTTACAAGAGACGTGTGTCATGAGCAATTGGATGGGCGATAAGTCTCTTATAACTCTCAAATATTCATATTACAATGTAGGTAAGTCGTCACTAGTCTTCGACTTAATCGATGAAGGAGATCTTAAGGAGATGTTTACTAGTTTTGGAAAGGAATATGAATATATTATCATATATATAAATAAACCTGTAATCGACCTCCAATTCAGCCGTGGTGTAAACCACAGAGGTAGTTCATCAAAAGTAGATTATAAATCGAAGGAGTGCGTCAGTACCGATAATAGGTACGAATCTATTATTGATGATTGTGTCTGTACTATCTTTGATAGGGCCTATACTAAAAATTGTAGGGAATTGATATGACAATGATACTAACTATGAGAATGATGTTTTTAGGGGGGTAAATCGCCCTAGATTTGCACCAATAAACTCCGACTACAGTAGCTATGATACGAATCATCCAGTTGACAGGTGATGTAAAAACTATGATAAACACACAATCGTTCTACTTATTCATATATCATAATCGCTAATGGGCGTATACTCAAAATCGTAGGGAATTGATATAGCAATGGTACTAACAGTGAGAATGATGTTTGCAGGGGGGTAAGTCGCCCTAGATTTGCACCAATAAACTCTAGCTACAGTAGTTATGATACGAATCACCCAGTTGACAGGTGATGTAAAAACTACGATATACACAATCATTTTACTTATTCATACATCATAATAGCTATTAGGCCTATACTCAAAATCGTAGGGAATTGATATGGCAATGGTACTAACAACGAGAATGATGTTTGCAGGGGGTAAGTCGCCCTAAATTTGCACCAATAAACTCCGACTATAGTAGTTATGATACGAATCATCCAGTTGACCGGTTAGTGAAAAATGGATAAAATTTACAATCCCGAGATGTGTTTGTACTAGTGGACACATGTGTTCTTTAGTTTTACGATAAACACCAATTTGATGTAGGTTTACAATTTATTAAAGTTATTCAAGTTCTAATTGAAATGATGATTAAGAAATGTATTCTCTAATTTTATTCCCTAAAGTATATATCCGATTAAACTTGATATCACTTTAATAATTGTTCATCGCAGGGCAGAATTACCAAATTATGAATCAGATAATGTCTCCAGAGATGGTCAAAGTATTTCTTTCGACGAGGACGAAACAAGCACAGATGGTGTTGATGATGTTATAGGGGTCGATGAAGTATTTGAAGAATGCAACTTTGAAAGATGTAAGGTGAAGGAAGGGGTGAAGCGAAATGAAGGATTAAACGAGAACCCATCATATAATTGGGCTGAGCCGATGGAGGAGTGTAATGAAATGATATCCTCGAAACGTAAGAAGAATGAAAGGGAGGATGGGATAAAGCCGAACGAGGATCTGAACGAAAGGGTATCCCCAAAATGCACGAAGGGCAAATGTCCTAGCGGGGCGAAGCCGAATAAGGAGCCGAATGAAAGAGTATCTCCAAAAGGCCAAAAGAATGGGCAGTTTAATCACGACCAAGGCTTCTTTTCCCGGCGGACTCCGACCGATTCGATGGGTTCCCAAGATTCGGAGTCTCGATTCTTTTTCAATGGCGAAAGCGAGGATGACTCTAATAACTTGAGCGTTGGGGCGATATTCCGTTCGAAAGAAGTATTTCATACTTTTCTGAGGGAGTATGCTATAAGAAAGAATTTTATGTTGAAGCCCATAAAGACATGCAATACACTTATTACAGCAGGGTGTGCAGGTCCCTCTTGCCCTTGGCGTATACATGCTTCAAAGCAACAGGACGCCTTGGCATTCCAAGTAAGAAGTTATGTGCCGCATCATACATGTTTATTTTCGGGGGTTGGTTCAGGTCATCAACATGCATCAAGTAACTGGATTGCTAGTCAGATTAGTAATCAGGTGCGCAAACATCCTAATATGAGACCCAATGAGATTGCATTCGATTTGAAGGAAAATTTTGGTGTAGGAGTTAGCTACTTTAAAGCGTGGAAGGGAAAGGAAATCGCTTTCGAACATGCTTTTGGTGGATGGGATGAATCGTATAATTTACTACCACCTTATTGCATCGAGTTAAAGCAAGTAGATCAGGGAGCCGTGACTATTTTACTCCGGCATCCTGACAATGCTTTCTTCCGATTTTTCTGGGCATTTGGGCCATCGATCCGCAGTTATCGGGAAAAAAATTACGACGAATTATCTCAATTGATGGGGCTCATCTAAGAGGCAAATATGTCGGTAAACTCTTAATTGCAACAGCAATTGATGGTAACAACGGATTGTTCCCCTTGGCATTTGCAACGGTTGAGGAAGAAACAAAGGAAGTATGGAGTTGGTTTTTAACTATACTACGTAAACAGATCATTGTTGATGATGAAACTCCTCTTGTGCTCATTAGTGATCGTAACAAAGCGCTGATGGAAGTTTTGAATGTGATTTTTCCGCCTGCATACCAAAGTTATTGTTTTAAGCACTTGTGTGATAACTTTGGTAAGAAATTCAAGCGCAAGTTTATCCAAAGCTGGTTATGGAAAATTGCCCGCAGCTTTACGGTACAGGATTTTGAGGCAGAAATGGATGGATTGAAGGAAAGCAACCTTGATTGCTGGGAATGATTAAACGGTGTTGATAAACATCTATGGTCTAGGGCCTATTTTCCGGGAAAGCGATATCATTTGTTTACAACAAATATATCTGAATCTTTGAACTCTGTGCTGAAGTTCGATAGAGCTTTGCCTATCATGTCCATCGTTGAAAAGACGCGTGAAAGGTAACCGAATATTTCTACCGAAAGAAGCTTGATGGTGCAGCCTTGGGGACGGGTTTGACAGAGTACGCAGAAAAATATTTGTGTTGTCAATCCCATTATGCATCGCATATGTGGCCTACTCCGTCCAGCTTGAATGAGTTTACGGTCAAGACTACTACTCGAAAATTCAATGTTAACCTAGAGTTGAAGACATGTTCTTGCTGCCGATTTGACGTGTTGGGTCTCCCGTGCTCCCATGCATTGGCAGTAATAAAATATCGGCGGGCTGCAGTGTTAGATTATTGTGAAGATTGGTTTAAGGCTGATAGATATCGTGCTACGTACGAGGAAGTTATGCTCCCCACTGCCGATGTTAGTGAGTGGGGTGGTAAATATGAGGGCGCTAAAGTTCTACCGCCACATCCTAGAAACCCTTCCGATCGCCCCAAAAAAAATCGGTATAGGTCAGCACACGAGACCGATAGGAAAGGTACTTGCAGTGTGTGTAGTGTCAAAGGACATAATCAGAGGGGTTGTCCACAAAAAAAGAGTGGAGCTGCACAAGAGGAATGCTTTTAGAGGCTGGAGGTACCCCTAAAGTAGTATTTGTCACATCATTATTTAATCCTCACAGTTTATTTATAAATATATATGAAGATATTTGCTTCCATGATTATTTATTTCTCTAAATTATTTTTTTTGCTTCCATGATTATTTAATTCTCTCATAGAAGAAAACTAAATTAACTAACACAAAGGCAGTAAGCCTTTGGGAGGATTCAATATCTATAAAAATTTAGATTTTTTTTTTCCTTATCTGATGATTTCGTACAAATTTTAGCTTGTCTGATTTGACATTTCTACAAACTTCATCATTGGCATCACTGACCTCATTTCCAATGCATGGCCCATTTGATGACACATGAAATTGAGCAATAGTTTTCCTCCCTGTTTTGAGCCTTCGCACTAAAACAGTAAATTCAATAATCCAACAAAGGCAAAACTTTTCACATGTCGAGAAATACTGTTTTCTATCAAAGAGGAAATAATAACACACAATTTTACAAGTAAGTGCACAACTTATCAACAAATTACAAATCGTACACATTCTATTATTCTTTCCCCTTCAGCTTCATTCTCTCTGTTGTTCCATCTAGGATCTTTCACCATTACTGCCGGTTCACGATTCTCAAAGCCCCTCATCTCCGATATAAGATCGATGGGGACAGATTCGTATTTCTTCTCCATCTCTAGTAGGCCCAAGCTTTCCCCTCCCCCTGATAGAGTGGGGCAGAGAAATCAGACTCAGTTGTTGTTTCCTTCCCGGAAGGACTTTTTATTTCCAGCAATGATGATTGACCCTTCTGCCCAACGGCCAGGGGGCAAATATTCCTTTGTCTGAAATGAAGTTATTACTGTTTTCATTGATGATAACAGTTTAATTTGCGACCCTAAGTTTGCAAGATTGTCAGCTGGTGCAGAAGCGCAAGTCAATGATTTTAAGCCTATTGTATTCATATGGTTAGGCTTAGGGTTTGGGTTTATAGGGATTTGGGATCTAAATTGTTTTATGATTATATTATGAACACCAACTTTTATATCAGTTGTCACATTTAATTTAATACTAGTGTGCGCTGCACATGCAGACGTCATTATGTGTTTCAGCCTCGGTTGTTTATAATTTAACATTATTTGAAGAAATTGTTAGAATTTTATTTGAAAAAGAGAAATGAAAAATAATGACCAAAAGTTATTGAGACGGCAGCTCAGTGCACTAAATTAATCCATTTTCTTATTTTTCTACAAGGGAAATGATCTTATGATTCGAGATACATCATGCCTCGAGCTTCGAAACATATTGGAGTTGGCAAACTATATGTGAAAAAACATACATTGTATTAGTATTAGTGGATGCCCCAGAAATAGTTTGACAGTGACCATATCCCCAAAACATCTGAAGAACCACTTGTTAATTTTATATTTTTTCCAAATAGTTTGATAGTGACTATATCTATGAGCTTTCTACTTCTCATTCCAAATAGATCATAAAATATTGCAAAAGTTAGTGTGACTTAACAATATGAAGTTGGACCACTGCAGTTTTTTTGAAGCCTAACTGATACAATGGTTCTTTTTGAAACTGACAATTCATGAGGTGGCTTTACAAACTCCCATATATATATAGTGAGACGCATATTAGCCCATCATATGTAATTTATTATGCAATGAAGTGGCGTGCTGGTTAAATTTTTGACTATTTCTGTTTAAGATAACTTTGCACAAAAAATGATTAGGAGGAAGTGGATATTGAGTGCTCACTTGTGATTATAATGATGTTAGTTATCTGCCTATAGAAAGCTTTGCTTTTGAATCTTGCTAAAGTTAAAACCATTTAGTTTAATTCAGATGGGTGTGCATTTAATGGTACTTATTTCTGTCAGTTTAGTTCGTGCAGTCTGAAACTGATATGTTTGGCAAGTATCTCCGAGATAGCAATATCTCTGCAACTATCGATCGGTTAAGTTGGATGGTTAAGTCAAATTGCATATATTTTCTCGCAAGCAACTTTTATGCGCATTAGAACATGGTAAATTGAGTTGATCTGTGATTCCCTTTGCGTTTGGTTTAGCTCTTTCAGGCCAAAGAGTGGCATTTTTGCTCTTTGGCTCCTGCGAGGAACTACTTTCACTTTCGATGGCACAGCTCCTCGCCTCATTTCTCTGACAGGGAGTTGTTTTAAGTGACAAAACTGCTCTCTGCCTGAGCATATTTTATCTGTTCTGGTGGAGAGCTGCGCTTGCTGGTATAACAGCTAACAGAAACACAGATTTTTAGAGCTACCACAACGGCATATCAGCCAAGGACAGGATTCATGTACTGGAGTTGTTTTGTTCATTCCGATATGAGTGGCACAGATCTGATTCCCACTCTCACTCTGAAAGGGTTTGCATCGTATGTTATAGGTTTATTTTTCTTTTGCTGGGTAATATTCACAATCTTCCGGTTGAGCTACAAGCCCAAACCCTTGCATCGTATATTTTAGATTATAAAGATATGTGCGCGAGAGCTTTGAAACAGTACCAGGGAGGCACTCCTAGATGCTGAAAAGCAGCAGGCCGAGCGACACCTCTGTTAGCATTAGTGACGTGTTCTGGTTAAGAATTCAATGCATAAAGTTTTGGTCGACGGATGACAAAAATTTTGACTTTTCCATGAACTAGACACCACAATTAGAGCTAGGACTTTTCCTACAACTAAAACTCAGTTTAAAACTTCTACTAAACTCAAATGCCAATTCGTAACAAATTTAACTTCTTACTGTAATTTAAAACTATTTTATCTGAACAAAATTCTCCAATTCAGTTTCTATTATCTTCTAAAATAGAAGTTTTCCAAAACTTTCTCAAATACCAACTTACGTAAACAAAATTAACTCTTTCTGAAAGAAGAAAATTGATTGGATTTATCAGGCTTTAATCACCTACCCACAGTGAGAAAAAAACATAGCTCTTGCAAGTGTGTCAGTTTGGGAAGTCCTCTACACCTTGTTCGGCTTATACTCCTTGTTTTCCTCACTCTCTTTTCTCCTTTCAATCCCTTCTGCTCATCCGATTTTTCTAAGTTCTGCTCTTCAACTTGACTTTTTATGTGATCAAAGGTCTCTAATTTTGATCATTTTTTATCAGGACACGTATCAATTGTTGAAAGGTAGACACTACCTTTTCAATCTTTTCAAAAGGCATCATTGTTCTTCTCTTTGTCGTTGACGGTCTTCTGGTCGAACTACAAGGATATCCTCAACAGTAGATGGCAAGTGTCCATCACTACTTCATGTATTCCAAACAAGGTCTAAAATATCATTATCCAAGCCATTTTTGTTTGTCTCCATTACCGAGAAAATATACAATATGAATTTATATTAAACAATACCCCGTGAAGAAGATTTTTCGTTGTTTGTATCATCCAATACAAATGACATCTTCCGATAGATTAGGCATCTTCTGAGAATTTGATCTATGATACCAAATCAAGTTTATGGGGGTATTTGTAATGAAAACTGTGATGGGACATCTCTGATTTGTGGGGACTTCATTCCCCCTTTTGATCCACTTGTTCTTGTAGGGATGTGGATTCCTCTTGCAGTCATCCCAAGTTTGTTCTCGCAACTCTCTCCAAATTCATTACACAGTTAGGCACTTTTCTAGAGATGCTCTATGTCCTAAGATCTTGGACTGCACCCTATCCGCATCACACTTTGGGTGAGACCAGGGTTCATTTGATCATTGAATTTTTGCTGTCATCAGCCACGACCTCTTCCTCCTGATTTGTTATGTCTGTTTATCCTTGGGTGCCTTTTCTTCTATGACCACTTCTCCATCCTTCTTGATGATGTTTACTTGAGTCATTGAGGAGTGGTTGTAAGATGATGCCCTTTTCATGATAAAAGACACATTGGGTAGTTTATTTTCTCCTTTGTCCGCTACATTGGCCTTCTTGGTTAAGAACTCAGTTGTTTAGTCATCCCTCTATCACTAGTTTTGTAATTTTATAGCATATAGTATAGGTTCCAAAATTGGTCACCATATAATATTTAGGTCCATTCCCTATGCATCTAAGATTTATGGTTCCAAACTTAGACCCAAAAGCTCCAAAAGTTGAACTACTACTTCCCCTAAAACTCGAACTCAGTTAGAAACTCTCAACATTGCAGATCGCAATTTGAAACTAGATAATTTCCTCTTGCACTCTAAACTATTCTATAAAGGCAACAATATCCAATCAAAATTTCATCCTCCAATATATAAGTTCTCTCCGAAAAACTTTCTGGTTGCAATTTACAAATTTTGTATATTATATATATTTTTTTGGTGAATGCTTCTTATGTATAACATCCTCCTAACAAATTTTTCATCCTTGTGATCTATAGGTTTGGGAACAAATACGATATGCTTCTCGTAAAGCTAGAGCAGATACTAGAAAACGTGTGAAAGGGAGGTTTGTGAAGGCTGGTGAGGCTTATGACTATGATCCTCTGGGTTAGAGGTTGCTGACCCATTTGTTAGATTTACTTTCCATCATAGTGCAAGGCCTACTTAGCTACAGTATCAAAGAATCCTGGATTCGAAATGTTCAGTTCAGCATACACATATCCTGTCAGCTCTATTTGAAGAGATAGATTGTAAAGTGGCTAAAATTGTAGAGCAAAGAGTGATCTCCTCAAAAGTTCTTCCTAACTCAGTTTAAAGCATAGAAATTGCAGAGGTAGAAAAGAAAAAAAGATGATTTTTCAATTAGGTGGTCTACATTAAAATAGGTTTGCTAGGACGGAGTCAAGCTTCTTTTTGTCCTTCTTGTTTTTTTAATTTTATTTGCCTAGAGTTGCTGCTAGACAGGTTATTTTTGCTTCCTTGTAAAGTTGCAAGCTGATTTTTCTATAATCTTTTGCATTTCTTGAATTTTGTCAGAACTACATCAGAAGCTTTTGGCTCTACTTCATTCTCAAAAAAATTGAAGGAAATGCAGCCAATTGTTAATGGACAGCTTTCTGCGAGTGATTGAGAAACTGTTTCATAAATACATCTCATTCATGGCAAGATGGTTATAAGATGACATATATAAAGTTTCTTCCTAAGCCGTCTTGAATTTTAGTTTTAAAGACATTTTCCTTCTTTTGGATGTCAAACATCAAAGAGTCCTTATTTTCAAGTTAAGTTTTATTTTGAAAAGCATTTCATAATAAATAACAGCCACTACGCGCTCCTGCTTGTTTTCTTTGGTCGTATTAATATTTTCAATATTGATAAAAAAGAAAAAATTCTCAATGTTGATAACGGTTTTACTGTCTATTTACAGTGAATCAACACATTTAGATCATTCCCTGACTTGAGTGATCTAAAATCTAGGTCCATAAAATATTATAATACAAAAATCATCTTAAAACCCATTATAACGACGCAGAAATTATATTTATTTGTGTGGTTTTCAAGTCGCTTCTGTGTTGTTTGTTGGGGACCCCCCTATAATATATACCTACCAACAGTGGTGTTTTTGTTGGGTTTCACTCTCTCATCGACATCATAAGATCGTTAAGCGTATAGCCATCTAACCATCGAATCATGTCAAAAGCTATTTTTACAGATTTCAAGGACCCTGATGTCATTCAAAGTCGGTATCTGACAGTATTGATGGGTGTAAAATTAAAAGCCTCTGAAGCTTCATATGCCGATGGGGCACCCACCCCATTAATCCTTCTTCCTATGCTTTCAATGAAAAGAACCGTTATGTTTTCAAACTTGTTATGTTATGAGGATTTAATATTGTTGCTACCAATATTCCAAAGGTGCATCTTCATTGTTTTGTCTAATCAATCGAAAATACACGTTGCATTAGAAGAAAAACATAAGGGAAAACGGATTAAGATCTGGGCGTATCCTTAGTCGTCGCCGTCATCGCTACCAGCACCATTCTCTTCATCATCGTTTTCCTCGGTGTCTCCGTTATTGTCATTAATGTGCTCATCATTTGCCCTGTGTGGCATAAGTTCTCTGCCAAGGGCAACCATACCGCTCATTGCCTGCAACTATTAATAATACGATTAGGAGTTGCATTTACAAATAAATATATGTAAAACCTAACAAAAAATGATTATTTATGTGCTTACAATCCAATCACTATAATCGAATTGCAACACCAATGATGAGTTCACGGCTTCGCTGATACGATAATCCTCAGCGGTCGGAGGTTCCGCCGGACTAACAGTCATGACGTTCCTAGCATTCACCGTCAGCACGGCTCGACCCTGATGAACTAGGCACGAAAGCGAGTGAATATTTTCGACCGTCTGCCCAAAAGAAAGCCGATTAAGAACTAAGACCTCGAATCTTACGGCTCTCCTCTCCCTCAAAATGTTTACCATGATAGCCATGCGTGCTTCATTGTGTGGATCAACACTAGCCATCCGATCGATGATGAAAAAATTGAAAGATTTGCAACTAAATTACGCTTACAAATTTATTGCAAAAACTAGGCTTAACAACAAAACACACAACTTTGCCTGATTTTCTTTTGTTGTAAAGCCCTCTATAAATAATAGAGTGATGTACTATTGAAGCACAACATTGCCCAATTTATGGTTTGATCTAACATGTAATAACCTTTGAAAAGACACAAGTCGATGTGATAGGGTACCTCTATTATTAGATTTAAAACTTTTAATTGGAACACCCGATTTTCTTAAGGTACCTCTAATTGCACCCATGACTATGTTGTAATACCCACATTTCATACCTATTAAAACAATTGATTGCATCTGATCAATAGATCGGGGTAATGTTTCATTCAGATATTTTCGAAAAAATAGATCTTCAGATCATGACACATGTATCGGATTATCAATTTATGAGTACACATATCACGAATTTCAAAAAGAAGGCCACAAACTCACGTTTGAGAGTGAAACATGCCATATGAGTGGAGGGGTATTTTTTAGGGATATTTAGCACATATAATAATAATTAATCGTCGGAATGAAAAACCAACCATATGATAGGTGCGGCATGATCTTATGATCCATTGTGTGAAAGATCGGAGAAAAACAGATCTCCACCATCTGATCCAAGGCAATCAATTGTTTTCAAGGGGTTTCCAATGAAGGTGCTTTCAGAGATTTCGTGCGCGCTAATAGAGGGGTGACAATTGGCCGAGCTCGGGCCTCTAAATATACTATAAACGATGGCACACATTAGACGGTCCATATCTGCTATGTGATTATTGCGTGGCACACATCAGATGGCCCATATTGCTATGCGATGGCACACATGAGACGGCCCATATTCCATTTTTACATATCACATGTCCCTAAAACACTAAGTCTTTCTTTACATTAGACGCAATCACACATTAGACGGCCCATATTGCATGGCACACATCAGACAGCCCATATCTGCAATGCGATGGCACACATTAGACGGCCCATATTCCATTTTTATCTAAGCGAGGTCATATTAGACTAATCGGTCTTATATGAGACTTACGGGTTTGCATAATCAAAATTTAAGACAACCCATATCTGCTATGCGATGGGACACATCAGAGTAATCGGTCCTCAGGCTGTAGTTTGCAAAACGTCCCCAAAACCTCACATGCTATTAATGCCACTGTTGCCCTCTCTTTGATCACGGGCCTACAATAGTTGAAATAGACATATGGAGAAAAAAAAAAAAATTTGTTTTATGAATGCAAGTCTAGTGGTACTTACTAATACAACCTATTACTAACACCTCCTACCTAGTAGTAGGTCTACTAACATCTATTATTACCCCTAGAAACCTATCAAATATCTAACTCGTTTGCAAAGCATCAACATTTCAAACCTTGTTTGTTGAAAGGCACCATTTGCTAAAAGGCATCAACTCGTTTGCAAAGCACTAACATCTCAAACCTTGTTTACTCTTGGACTGCTTAAAATCATATGATAGAGATCATGTTTCACCCTGAACTTCTACCAAAATTTCGATGATGGAGATCGTTTATCATCACAACCTTTCACGCGATGGATCTTGAGATCATGGGGGGATGTGTCCTACGTATACTAGAAAGATGACCCTACGATGACACGAGCATGATCTATAGATCAATTGTCAGAAATATGGGGACGAAAAATGATCTCTACCATCTTCTTAAAGTCGGTCAATTCACACCGAGGTGGGGTGAGAAGACACATTGACTCCATTAAATTTGATGATGGAGATCGTTTATCATCACAGCCATTCACATGATGGATCTTGAGATCATGGGCTTACCATCAGACGGTCGATATTTCATTTCTAGTGCTACACATCCAAGAAAGTTGACCTGCCTTAAAATCAATTTTGAGTTTCGCATCATAATGTTAGGCTGTTTAGGTCACTAGCAGTCACACGATTTACGATCGCTTTCGGGGGATGTGTCCTACGTATACTAGAAAGATGACCCTACGATGACACGAGCATGATCTATAGATCAATTGTCAGAAATATGGGGACGAAAAATGATCTCTACCATCTTCTTAAAGTCAGTCAATTCACACCGAGGTGGGGTGAGAAGACACATTCACTCCATTAAATTTGATGATAGAGATTGTTTATCATCACAACCATGCACACGATGGATCTTGAGATCATGGGCCTACCATCAGACGATCGATGTTTCATTTCTAGTGCTACACATCAGACGGCTAGTGACCTGCCTTAAAATCAATCCACAAGCATTGGATTTTAAGGTAACTTTTTTGGGTGTGTACCGCATGAAATAAAAAAGTAGCAGAATTATTGTACGATCATGTACTCAACATCCATTGTATTAAAGATTGGGACAATGAACAAGCTCCATCGTCCGATTCAATATAATGAAGGTATTAATTCAAGTGAGGCGCCTATTTAAAGAGAAATTGGTAGAAATTCAAGTGAGGCATACTTCTTCATTCGTTGTTCACTTTCTCCCTACAACTCTGTCGACAATAGAACGCCTCCGAAGCCTTTTTCAATATTCAGATGATGGACGCTACCAGGGCAAACATGAAAATAATGTCAGATATTTTAGCAGAGGAGGGATCAGCTACTTACGAGAGTTTGGTTTTGAACCGTATCTCCTATGATCAAACAGTTGAGAACATGCATGCTTTTTACTATTTATTTTTCAAAGGAAAAATTGTAATCCACGAAGCAGAAGGAAAAGAATTTACTGTTTGTATGTATCTTTATAACCCATTTAGTTCATTTATTCACAGGAAAAAATAAAATTGCTTTCGTCTCTCGTAGTCTTATATGGCTAGTATGCAACAGATCATGTGGACGCCGTCAACGCCTCCGGGATAAAAGATGCCCCAGTGGTTCGCACAGCCGAGTTCATGCGATTAAACCAGAGACTCTGGACGGTAATCGTACTCCTCATAATGATCAGATCGCTATATGAACATCTTCTTGTCCATTATTGCACGTGATTGCAATAGTAAATTTCTGTCAAATTGTCTTCTCTTCGTGTAGGAGATGAAAAATAAAGTACCATCAGGGTGCGAACTGATGCCGCACAGGGTGCCGAGCGAGGATCATGACATCTTTAGTACAAACTTCGCAGTCGCATTCGGTAGCGAAGGGGGATACTTTATTTTCGTTGATCGGGCATGAGACTATTGTAATGGTCGTCACTTTCTATATCAGATGGAATTGGACGTCTTTCTCTTTAATAAGAGTGTCATCTGTATTAATACCTTCAAATGTGTCTGGTGTGTTAGAATTTACGACATTTTAAAGATAACTCTCTTGAACCAAATGAGCATGGTGTGTGCCATTCACTATATTCACCCAAATGAGCATGATGTGTGCCATGTGATTTTACGGTCACGAGAGGTCCATTAAGGACGGTGTCTTTATGTGTAACCGGTCTCCATTGCTTCAGATTAGTTGATATAGATAGTATTTAGGGTACCTACACCTAAAACCATTGATTGCTTCAGATTGGATGATAGAGATCAAATGAAATGGATTTTGTTTAGGGTACCTAAACGTAAAACCATTGATTGCTTCAGATCGGATGGCACACATCATGCTAGAACGTGACTACAAGGCTACATCGATGGGAGCGAAAAGCGATTTTCATCACTTGAAAAACGGCTCATATTGCATGACACACATCGGACGACCCATATCTGATCATGGTCAAAATCTCGGTTTCGATTTCAGTTTCGTTCATGACCCGAACCGTAAATTGGTCAAATTTTCGGTAAATTTTGGATTTTTTTAAAAATATGCTCTGAACTTTACCGAACTTTACTGAACATTATTTTATTGATTTTTTTTAAACTCTTTAATATTATGAGCAGCAAAATAAATCAGATCTGGGTTTTTAAAACTAGAAAAACATTTCAAAAATGCAGAGATGAACTCTCGGCCGATAATTTGAAATTATCGACCGATATTTTAGAAAATCAATTTTTTGGCCGATAATTTGAAATTATCGGCCGATAATTTGAAATTATTGGCCGATAATTTGAAATTTCGGCCAATAATTTCTCTTTTCCAGTAGGGGGGCGATTTTTTATTATTTTCGGTCTCGGTCTTGACCGAAATCGAGACGTCTCGACCGAAAATTTGAATTTCCGGCCGAGATTTTGATCCATGTATCTGATGTGCGATGGCACACATGGGACAGCCCATATCTGCTATGCGATTATTGCATGGCACACATTAGACGGCCCATATTGCTATTCATTCCATTTTTACATATCACACGTCCCTAAAACTACAAGTCTTTCTTTATATTCGGTGCAATCACTTCAAAAACGTGTGCAAGTAATGGCTCCCATTATTTATTTATTTTTTAATTCTTTGCTTCACTGATTTTTACCGTCCCAAAAGTGAGGCCTCTGTTTGGATTCCCGCCCAACCAATAACAAAAACATGGTTTGAAATTTGAATTAAAAACCTCATGGGTCTCTTCGGTTGGCTACAACTTATAAACCTCTCTCTCTCTCTCTCTCTCTCTCTCTCTCTCTCTCTCTCCTACTCCCCTCTTACACCAATCTCTCTCCTATAATCAATCGACGCTCTACTCCCTTACTCTTACACCAAACAAGTTGTAAAAGACGGCCTAGTCCCTACTCCTACTCCTACACCAACCAAGAATCTTACCCTCCCCTGCCCCCCCCCCCCATCACAATCTCATAGACAGATTGCTAGCAAGCACTCTCCTCCTCTCTCTCTCTCTCTCTCTCTCTCTCCCTCCCTCCTACCAGATACCAACGCCTCATGCCTCATTGACAGAGTGCTGAGAGTATTTCACTCACTCTCTCTCTCTCTCTCTCCCTCTCTCTCTCTCTCTCTCTCTCTCTTTGTCACTCTATCTATGCTGCGGTTGCTGGTCTTCAATCTCGCATTACACGGAGCTTCGCCATCTAGGGTGAATTTTATACCATAAAATTTTTGTATATTCTTTTGGCTTTGAGCCATGTTAATATTTTTCTACTTTTAATCAAATTTCACTGCAAATTTTTATCATTGTAGTATATCTTTACTCATACTTCCTTTTATTTTTTTATGATTATAAATTGTTAATGCACGATTAAAGACATAATTTTTAACTTTAAATAAGTTAACTTATACTTTTATATATTTCAGTAATTTATTACTAGTTTTATAATTTCAATTTTTTCTTAATTTTTCTCTGAACCTTTCCTGAAATCATCCAAATTGTACAGGAGAAAATATATTTTGTGCAAAGATAAACGGCACAATATATTAATTCTGTTATATGATTCAATGCAATCAATGAAGGACTTTTGGTGTATTAAATCATATGATAGAGATCATGTTTCATGTCAATCTCTATGGCCTGATTCATTGAATTAGGCGAGGCGATAGAGATCGATTTTCATCGCAATCTTTCACATGGTTGATCTTGAGACCTGAGCATACCATCAAATGGATAGTTTTCGATTTTGTCTGGAAAGGATCTCAAAAAGTGCTCCTAATATCATAGTTGAGCATGATGTACGCTACATGATTTTTGAGTCACTTTTTTTGAAACTGATAAAGAAACTGACAGTTTGATGGTATTCCCATGATTTTAAGATCAATTCTGAAAAATCGATCTCCATTGCATAATTCAATGCAATGACTGGATTTTAGCATAGGCATTCTCAATAATTGGGTGGGTGCGAATAGGGTTACCCTTTTGTTAACTGAAGGAAGTTGATGAAGAGATAAAGTTGGATTTTAAGGGTTGACTGTCCGATTGGAACCCACTTTATGTCTATCATACATGGCCCTCTTTTTTTTTTTTTTTTTTTTGTGTTGTCCACAAGGATCAAAATTTCTGCCAAAATGACCAAAATTTCGATCCCCATGGAAATCGAAACAAAATCCCAAAATTTTGGGATTTAAGCATAGAGATGAAAATCTATCAAAATTTCACTTTCGGTTCCCACAAAAATCGAAACCAAATCCAGAATTTTGATCCTTGGTTAAAACTGATTTAATGTCTTCGTTTGCTGTATTTTGTCATACTTTTGAACTATGAACCATCCTACAACTGATTAATTAATTAAATGGTCAGGATTGAAGATCAAAAGCACTAATTGATCGGATAGATGGAAGGACCAACCTTTTTATAGATTAGTTTTAAACTCACCCACCAAATCTTTAACCTCTCATCACACTAAAATACATTGACTACATTGAATCAGGCGATGGAGATTGTTTACCCTTCCAATCTTGAGATCATCAGTGTACCATCAGACGGCTAGTGATTTATTTCACGTGACACCCATCTCAGAAAAGTGACCATGATTTCAAAGATCCTTTGTGTGAAATATGAATCAGTTTCTTTCATGTACTGCCTAACGCTAGGACTCATGGGTTTGTTGTGTTATTTCTTTTAGGTGGTGCATACATAATCCTTTTCCAGAACCATAAGAGAAGCTAAAGGTTTTGACTAGAGGAAAAGCAACGACAAAGTAGAGCCTAAAAGAGTTTATTGAAGGATTGGATTTTCCGCTGTAAGTGATGGCGACTCTTTTGAACCTCCCATTAAAGATTCCTCATATTTGCACTCATGCTGCCATCAATTGCTTCAGTTGATTCACCTTAATTTGTTACAGCTAAATGGTATTGCACGAATTTCATTGGACTCTTTGGATGTGAATGCAGAGAAAATTAGAAAAAAATTTGTCCATTTGTAATATCATGAATTTATATAGGGTTGTATATGCATAGAATTTAAATTTTGATTTATTTTCGATAATTATAAATGATGCTTTACATTTATCATAGAAACAGAATAGGTTTGGCAAGCTTCTCATTACACCTCCTTGATCCACTGTTTCTTTACTAATATGGCTACCAGTGCATGAAAACATCGACAATCCAATAACCCCTCGTATCCTACTGCCAATTGGCCATTTTTTATCTAAGTTTCTAATTTAAAAAACAAGTCCCTCCTCTCACGGTGCAAATCAACCCAGCCATCACTTCCATGTTAAACCCACCACACACAATTGCCTTCCTTTTGATTTGATTTTTGTGAGGTTTATTTTGTGCGCGCAATTTTTCACTGCTGGCCTACAATTTGTTTGAAGTGTTTTGCGTGAGTTAGCCCTCCCCAATTAAAATCGGGCTTTTAAAATACCGGCATCAGGCCGCCCTGCAATTCCCCTTTCCAATTTTCAGAATTTTCATGCGGATATGATAAATTAACTTCTAAATAATATTCTTTTTTGTAGATATTTCAGCATGGCGAAATGGAAGTACTATGTTGTTTTTTCCGGGCGACGGCCTGGGATATATGACCGGTGGTGTGCCTGTCACTACCACGTTAATGGTTTTCGAGGAGCTAGTTATAAAGGATACACCACACTCTCGGAGGCGGAAATGGACTTCCAAATGTCGACAATGGCTTTAGGAGACTCGGGAAATAGAGATCTGGAGGCAGAAATGAACCAAATTCGTCGATCGCATTTTCTTGCCATATCCGTTGCGATCGGATTACTCTCGATCTTTATTTTTCTCTTCTTGGTATTAAATAATTTCAATAGTCTTCTTTAATTACCAAAATGTACTTGATATATACCTTTGCAATCATATATTTTAATGACACTGGATGATGGACTACTCAATGGGATCCTTTCCTCTCCTGGCTTCAACTTGAGTGCACCATCGGGTAGGGTCAAGTGCACCAACTGGTCGAGCATTTGCGAGTTTCTTATTGGGCAGCCAAATTTTGGACACGACCCAACCCATTGGCACCCTACAATTTTTTACAAGAACCCAAAAGCACTCTCACTAGTGCATTCATTTTAGGTTTTATCGATTTTATGCAAAAAACCATGTCCATGGAATCAAACTGAAAAAACCTTCCCAAATTCGTTCTTGGAGGCCTGAATATTGAGATGATCCAGACTCCATGGAACTGAAAGAGTAGCTAGAGAGTGTTTGATATGAAGGAGTTGGTTGGGAAGGCTTTGTTTTGATATTTGTCTTCTGTAGCGTTGACAAGATCAAGCGAGGGGGTTCTCGTGCTCTTGGAATACCAGGAAATGATTCGTTTGCACGTCCTTAAATAAAGACTTATATCCCAAAGGCCCTAAGGCCTATTCCAAGTTTTATTTTTTAATTATAATTTTATATATTTTTCACTATATAGTAATTAATATATCAATACAAACTAATAGATATGAATGTAGTTAATAAAAAATTGACAAATGCCTGCAGCTCAACCAGGCTATATGCTTGGTCAATTGACATTGATATGACCAAACTAAGCATATGACCAAGAGGTAGGTCATTTACAATAGACGGGCGGGTCTGTTATCATAGTCCTCAACTTGTTCATTCACAATAGAAGGGCAAGTCTGTTAGACCAAAGGTTGGACAAACATCAAAAATATGTTTTATAATTTGATTGATAAGTAGTTCTGAACAAATTAAAGAAGACAAAATGCCTCATCTCCCATTTACAGATGAACCACAAATAATGCGGTTCATCTGTAATATATATCAAATCTCGGAAGTTTTGAAATATACATGCACAAATTAGTAAGATTTCGACCTTTCAGTTTTTTACTGTGGTTACCTAGAGATTGGTGTAGAAAGATTGGTACAAGCTCCATATCCATGCAATTGAGGCACACCTAATACAAACCAAAGAGAAATTAAGGCTGAATCATTTGGATTTAAAATCCTGTCCTAGATTTGAGACCCCTAATTCCAAATCCACCGTTTGGATAAGCACTGTTTGAGAGGGATTTAGATTTCGCCAAATCTTGTGTCATTTGAGACGTGTGCCGTGTGGATTCGACAACAGACCATCCGATAGGTGGTCCATGATCTAGCATGCAAAAGATTGAGATGAAAAAATAATGATCTCCATCACTTATTCAAGGCAATCAACAATGTTAATGCGGAACCATCATATGTGCGAAAAGAATCTTCAATTGTGAATAATGCTTTCTACCTTTGAAATTTATAAAGCAGTGTTACTGCGACATTCATTTTTTTTACTGCCACACCACCTCCAATCAGATGAGGGTGATCAATTTTTGTTCCAATCTTCCACACAATATAGTTGTGATCATGGGCTTACAATTGAATGGTCCGGCATTGACATGGGCTTACAAGCAAATGGTCTGGCGTTGATTCCACTTGGCACACATCCCAAAAAAATGAGACGGTTGCTTCATTCCATAAAAATTAATTCATGCTATTTTGGTCTCTAATATTTACTTTATGATGCAATCATCTCCTTTTTGGGATGTGTGCCACATGGCATCAACAAATGACCGTCTGATGGTAGGCCCATGCTCTCAAGATCTATTGTGTGCAAGATTGAGACTAAAGACAATCTTCATCTTATTCAGAGTAGTCAACAAAATGTTCTTTATTTAAGTGGTGTGGCAGTAACCATGTTCGATTTATATTATCCTGGCTAGCTGTCTATCCAATGGGGCATAGGGTGGACACTATAGCGGTCTATCCAAGGTAATCTTGACTGCACGCCATTTTTGGGAAGTATCATGCGGAGTCACCATATGCACCGTTTGATGGCACTCATGATCTAACCATTTTTCCCGGTTTCCAATTTAACCTGCATGAAATTCTCACATCTATTCCTTACAATCAATGTCCAAAAAGTGCACGATTATGCCTAAACGTACCAATACTTCAAATGGCACCAACACATTTTAGAGGAAACCCATTTCACAAATATCAGAACCCTTGATTAGAAGTGAAATCAGCTTGTCAACAAAGATAAGGGGATTTAAATTTGTTTGTCAAGCATAGATGTCTAAAATAAAGTATCATCCCAAGTTTTAACCAAATAAAGCAAGCAAAATCAAACAAGAAAAATCCATAGGAGAGGTTTAAAGAGTGTACTAAGATGCGGCAGCAAAACCACTCATGCCACTAGTAGTAAGAAGCAAAACTAAAATTATGAACCCCATCTTTTCTTCCATCTCACCGCCTTGCCTATGCCTTCCTTGTAGGCAAATCAGATCACCTTCTTAACCGTACTGAAAACACATTAAACAACATTTTCAAAAACAATATTTGGAGGATTTAACAGCAGAATAAATGAAATAATAGTAATAATATTAATAATAATACTAACAAATAGCAAATACCGCAAACAAAGATTTACCTTGACAAAGCCAATCTCCTTGGCGTTGCTGCGGAAGCACTACCTGCAACATATAAGTCCGTACTTTCTAATCAACCCATGTGGGTTACCGCAAACTCGGCTGAAATAACCAACACATTAATGGAAAGCAGAATTAGTAATAATGAACTTTAAACTTTTACCCTTTCAAGTTCATTATATTAATCGATATATGATAGGAAATAGAGGGACAGTGGAATTTCTTCCAACTTCGGCTTCATCACCCAGGCAGGCCAATAGCTGGGTGCTCTGGTTATGAATTGCCAGCAGCCAAGAGAAAGCCTCCACTTCCCAAATTTGAAACAACTTATAATTGAGGGGTTTGATTTCAGCTCCCTAACATGCAACTGTACCCCATGCTTTCTTATACGCATGGTTTTGAAATCTCGGATTTCTGAGTTGTCCTGTATAGCCCCGAGACCAAGACGTCTAGCATCATGGTGTGACACGAAAATAGCCCTTTTAATGATCTTATACCATTAAAATAGGTGTTTAATCTAACACCATTGAATAATATTTTACTATTATGTCACATGGAAAATGTCTTTGATCAATCTAAACAGTCCAAGTGGCTGTGCATGATTGGAACATCAGTTAAAAGAATCACACCCATAAATCAATTGCATACAGTCGGATAAATTATCTTCAATATTAATCATTAGAAATTAAGAATAATAACATATATTAGGGTGTACAGATTTCGACACACTGTGATAGCCATTCATGAGTTCATCACATATACAGAATTAGAGTACAACAAAATAGGGCAATGTGTAAAAAAATTATGATTAGTACTTCCTATATAAATTAAAATATAAAATAATTATTTTCTATATTGCATCTGAGAGCGAAACACACACCAATCTCATTTCTCTGACCCCCAAGACTTCTTGTCTTGGACGATATTTCAAACCATGCTAATAAGACATCCCCGCAATTCTTTATCCAACCATAGTTATATGGGTGTTACTACTACGTGTCCCAACCTTGTAGCCAGCTAGGGTGTCTCCAGGTCATACCCTCTCCAAACTGGTTAGACCTTGCAAGAAGCAGTCATTTATGGATATGTCCAGCTAGGGTGTCTCCCAGGTCAAACTTGCACCAAACTCGTTAGGCACCACGTTTTAATTCCTCTTCTAGAGTTCCCTTTGATGAAACAAGCCTGTCCAATAAAACCCATCATGATAAAATCGTTCAATGGGCAGCAAATATGAAGAAATCGCAAGAATAAAAATACCTAATAAGTTCTTATTTTCTCTTCAATTCTGTAACTAGTAAGTAAAAAAAATGCCCCTCCACCAGAAGTACCTATGGTAACAAAAGTACCTATGGTAAAGTATCTATGGTAACGAGTAATGGTGTCAATGCCCCTCCACCAAAAGTAACTAGTAAGTAATAAAATATGTTGATCTTAAAGTACCTATGGTAAGGCCTTCTTACGTAAGATTTCCAACGCTATCGTCCTCCTAAACGAATCCATGTCATCCTAAACACACATGGAGCGATTAACACTATTGCGGAAGTGTGTACAAAAAAAGTGCGGATCAATTTTACCATAGGAAGTACCTTAGTGAAGTTATATGGAAAACCATGAGAGGAATGATCGACATATTTCATCACAAATACACCACAATCGAAACCATTGACTTGTTTCGGAATATCTCCACATTCTTGTATTGGGCAATTAGCGATATCATAAATGTCGACCCTAATCGCTACGAGCAAATGAGGGAGAAAATTCCTCTGTAAAGTAAAGAAAGTTATAGTTCAAATATCAGTGATTTGAGGAACAAATCAATTGGAAAACATCTACTACCTAAAAAATTTGATGGCTTTGAGAACATATCAGTAACAAAATTTGTGACTCATAAAATTGAAGGCTTTGGGAACATACCAGTAACAAAATCTCGTTGTGGTACCTCGCCATGAGATCGTTGTAGAACGAGTGCAAAATCTCTACTCTCTTCTCTAGAATATATAAGATAAACAAAGCCCAATGGCCCTCCTTGAATATTGGTAAAAAAACCTGTGACAAACTCATAATAAATAATTACAGGATTGGGGACCTTGCACAATTATCGATAACGGACTATTCGTAACACCTCTACATAAGAATTTGAAGTAAATGTACCTTCTGACAGCTACTGAACTTTTTTTGAGGTCGTACAGGGTCGAGCCATATTTTCAGATCACCATTAGGAATATTAAAATGCTTAGGTAGGGGACCATCAGGAACGTCGTACTTTTTGTATTTTCTATTTTCTCTCCACTTACTGTAGGTGTTCGATAATTGCGTCAACAATTCTTACCATATATCAACAATAAATTATATAAGAAACATATGGGAATCATGACTCGTATTGCCAGGTACAAATAATGGAACTCAGTTTTAGACTTGCCAAATAATGCGCAGGAAAGAAATGACATCTAGGAAACACATCTGCATTCCGATCCTCTCGTTTCATTAACAAATGAAAATATGTTGTCATCGCCTGTGCCCACATAGATTAAGATGGTGTTAAAATTGATAACCGAGTGATAAATATTTAAGGTGACGAATTGAATTTTAGAGCACATTACCACTCCATCTACCCAGTTTGGCGGTTTAAGCGATTGCAACTGATCAAGGAAGAAAATGCATACTCCATCTACATTTATCTTTTTACTTCGATATATATCCCGACAAAATAAGGGTATTTAAGTTACAAAAATATATGCGATAAATTTAAATGTGAAGTGGATAAAAGAATTCGTATACCTATTGTCTGGATCTTCCCAATGCGAGTCCACTAATTCGTTGTCTTCCTCTGAGAGTGGGTGATTAACTTGATGGCAAGCCTAATCAATAGACAAAATCATGAAGCCTAAACCAACTTCGTATTCCTACCTCACATGCAGTCCTTAAGCAAGAATAACTATGAATGTGAATAAAGGGTGAAGGGTTTGCTATTACCAGGTCAACGGATTTTCTAATACTGTACTTTTGATGTTTCTTTGGCAAAGGGTAAGGATGCTTTAAGTAAGTCATTAGCTTATTAAGATTTTCACCAAAAATCTTTTCCCTAGGATCCTAAACAGAAAATTCATAATTGTGAGTATTACCAAATCAGGCGCATTTTAACATGTAATTTTTGGGATGATGAATAATACCTCGTCATCATCCGCCTAATTACTCTCCTCTACATGCACCTACTTAAACCGTTAAACAAATAAGAAATTGGTGATATTTTATTATACTCATAATCTCATATAATACATTAAAATAATATTACAAATTACCTTATTGGTCATATTCTTCCCTTCGCATGGCTCGATCTCCTTTTTAGTTTTTCTCTTTACCCTAATATCACTCGTGTACGGTGACCTCAAGGACGTCGAAGGATATTTCTTTCTCTGTGGCTTACCAGTAATATTTGTCACCTATATAAAATTAAATTAAATTGTCAGAAAGCAGGATGGAGATTCACTTATTAATTAGATTTCAATATTGTCACCTTTGGCTCTCTTTTGACAGCTTCTTCCAAAACCTTCTCTCTTAAAAGCTCATCTAAATGAATAATCGGATGTTTTCCCTCTTCATGAGCTTCCATTCCTTCGTTTTCCGTTGTACAGTTATGACTTTTGTAACAAGACTCCTTAGGGGAATGCACTCTTTCTTCTCCCACTTTCATTTATGTGCTCTTCGGTGGCATATTCTTAGGCATGGGATGCCCCTCTTTCTTGTCCTTATTGAGTACAGATCGATAAAATAAGATTAGAGAAGTTGAAGATTTATTCTAGGTAAAATATATTGAAACTCGTTACACTAGAAACATCAATGCTCTTACTTTAAGGTTTGCAACTTCACGCTCTATCACTTTAACGCGTTCTCTTAGAGCCTCACAAGAATTACATTTACTACCAAACTTTTGGTCCACACTCGATCGCATATTGTAATGTTCTTTCCCGTGTGACGTGGATGAGATATCGAAAATGATCTGCGAATATTATCATCAGCTTTTAGCGCATCATGTAAACAATACATGTAACATGACGAGAACTACGCCTCATACCTTGGGATTTATAAAAGCGGCCTCGTAAAATGAGCGATTTTGCCTTTGAATCTTTGGATACCTCAAGTATCTTGGGACAACCATTGTAACTTGCGGCGAAGTTAAGTTTGGGAAATGCTCATAAGCCCATATCTGCGATGATGTCACGAACAATATTATGCTCTTTTTACAATATTGAATTTAAACCATTTGAAATGGATGAAAAACTAGTCACGAGGAAGCTACCTAGAGCGCAAATGCGCACCCTTCGACAGCAGTGAGTCTTCGTCAACTTATAGTTCGAAGCACATTTATTCAAAGACCCCATTAAGAAGTCATACACTAACTTCCCCCATGCAAATTTATTGAATTTCTGAATGTCCCAAACCATTTTGAAATAAATAATTTCAACTTTCTTGTCATGGTTGGGAAGCAAAAAGCACGCAATAAAGTACAAAAGCGACAATCGTATAAAATCTTTTGACTCTGTTGTTGAATCTAATTTGGAAAGTGCCGCCAGGATTTCATCTCTACCAATATCGGATGCTTTCGCAAAGTGTCTAATAATGAACGTCTTTATCTCGGGGTCATTTGTATTTGAATTTGGTTGATCACCACCGCTCCAACCCTCAAGTTTTAGACCTATAACTAATTCAATCTCAAATTCTTCAAATCTTATTCTCCTATCCCCGACTACTAAGACCCCGCTCTCAATTTCAATGTTTTCAATAATCCAAAAAATTAAATTGGGACAAATAGGTACTCTAAACAATGCAAGGAGAGGTGAGAATGCGGTGCATTTGATTCCTTCCCTCTCTTGGGTGGATAAGTCACCGAGGAAGTAACTCATCTTCTTCATATTGCATCTCAGGAGATCCTGAAAAGCGGTGAAGAATTATTAACGTACAATGTCATATTTTTACATTATTACACCAAAGATAGTAATTCAAACATTATTGACGGAGACCATACCATTTTCTCCATCTCCAAATTCAAAAAGGTGCAGGATGATAATTGGTGATAATATGTTGTAGCCTACAACAACTGTAACTTACAAAATCGAAGCACATAAGAGAATCTAAGAGATCATACGAGTTGCGCAAACAGAATTGTTAAAGAGAGAATGCGGATACATGACTGATATTGAAAACAACATATACCTACACTTAGCATAGACTAGTAAAAAGGCACGTGCAAATGCACGTGTATATTAGGACCTTTAAATGATTAAACTTGGTTTTTAGGCATCTATCGGGTAATTTGAATATAAAACAAATATAGTATTTCAAGTGTTCGTTACTATATTTTATAATTTATTATAGACAAAAAAAAACACACACTTATTATTATGTTTCATATGTCTTCATTATGTATAATTTAAAATTATCAAAAAATATAATAAAAAATACAAAAATATAACTTACATTGTAAACTATAGAACATGAAGAAAAAACTGTTTGTCTGATGGTACGCTTATGGTATCAAGATCCTTTGTGTGGAAGATCGGGGTGCAAAGCAATCTCCATTTTCTTATTCGAAGCAATCAATGGGTTTGAAGGAGTTTCTAATTTGGTGCTTTCATTAAACCTGTTGGCGCGAATTGAGGTACCCTACCTGCACTTGGGAAAGTATCCTCTTGCACAAAATTTAAAAGACTTGCAAGCTTGGCTACCTATGCTACGATGAAGACACTATTTAAGCCGTTTAATTTGAAGGCAATGATTTAAATATATTAAGTGCAAAACCTTATGATCTATAGATCAAAAAACCTTGAAATCAGTCTTAAAAAAGGACTTGGTATTTTAGCGTGGGGCACGTTGCTAAAATACCAAGGCTTTTTTTAAACTTGGTGTAAGGGCCATCTTTCACGGGTGCAAGAAAAGGCCGGTGTTACCTTCTATGTTATAGTGACTAGTCTTAAAGCAGAGGAAAAATCAGTTACCTTTTTGAATATGATGATTGAGATTGTTTTTCGGCCCAATCTTTCACATCATACATCCTAGATAAGATATTGATTACACGTTCTAGACATTCCAAAAAGTGAATATGAACCATATTTGATGGTTCATCATGGTCATGCTCACTTTTTGGGATGTGTACCATGAGGAAAAAACATCTGATCATATGTCCCAAACCAATTTTTTGTATGTAATTTTAATGAGAATTATGTTTCATAAATAAATAAATTAAACTATTTTATATTTATATGATATGTAAAAAAATTAAATTTGATTCATCTTCCGCCCCGGCTAGGTGGCAAGATGAAAATCCTGGGTCTGCCACTGCCAACCAATACGCATGAATAGAGGTGCAAGTTTTAACCCGAAAGCCCAACAAGGCAGAAACCTGAGAGAACTGAACCGGTCTGAACCGACCCAAAAATCCGATTCAGCATACCAAAACGAACCGATTCTTATTTGGTTTCAGGTTTGGGTGGCAAAAATTGAAAACCGATAGGTAAGATGAGAAAACCATAACCAAAATTCGAAAAAACGAAAAAATATTAAATAATCCCGAAACCGAACCGAAAGAGATCCTAAAAAACCAAAATTTTTAGTTTAGTATCGGTTTCGGGTTCTTAAAAAGAAAGGAAACCGAACCGGTACATCTTCAGTTCGGTTTCTATCCCGACTGAAACGAACCGAAAACCAAAAGTTTCAGTCTCGGATCGGGTACCCAAACTTGCATCCCTACTCATCAATAAAGGTTCTATGGTCCTGGGCTCGGAGCTCCCATTTAGGTGTTATGTGGAAGCTTGCATTGCGGCGATTATTTTTAAAAATTCAAAAATGGATCTCCAACTTGTGATTTCATCATTGGAAAATGGACTGATGATCTTCGTGTGGTACCCAAAACATGGAGCATTATTTCGGTACCCGATCTAGCTAACTAGTACTAATTTGAATTGAAATCTATGGATCGAGGGGTGGAGCTAAAATTTTCTTCATGGCGACAAGTGATGGTCGCCAGATACTGTCAATAGTTGATTTACGACACTTTTTGGTGCAAAAATTTGAGTTAAAATATTATCTCATCAGGCAGTCAAACAATCTAAAAGTAATGGCTACCATGTAAATCCAATATAAAAAGTCAAAAGATGCTAGGTGCCACTATATAATAGCACATACAGTTTTTTTGTGTTCCAATATTATCAACCTGGCTACATACAGGCCCAATCCTATGATAGGATATACTAATAATTTATGTTTTCAAAAACATCATTGAGTGATAAAAGGGTAGAAATTATAGGGGTAGATAAAGAGTCAAAGTTGAATAAATATAAAGAATTCATTGAGACAAGAGAGGAGAGTATGCAAGGGGAGCTGGTTTATTAGAGGTATTTTGAACCAAAATTGACCCAAATTTTAAACATCTCATTCTTCACTTTTAGTAGTAGTTATTGCATCAATATATGTAAGGAAGTTAAAATAAGATATAAATTCAATTTAATTTACTTTAATTTTGGATAGTCAAACTAGCATAGCACAACAATGTAGAGATTCCCTGCCAGGCTTAGTCTGAGTTAATGGTCTTCTTTGATTCTTATTTATTTGCATTGGTAATAGATGAATCAACAATAAAAAAATATATAAATGAGGACCCATGAAATTTATTATTTGCAGATAATATGGTACTGATTGGGGGGATGAGAAAAAAAATAAATGACAAATTAGAACTTAAAGTCAAGAAGTGATGAAATTAACATTAAAAAAAAACAGAAAAATAGTAAACTTTAGGATATATAAGAACCTAAAGGATGATTTGGTAAAAACAGAAAACTACTTGGTGTTGCAATATCATAAATTTCAGCATTTTGGGTTTTATGATACAACTTGATGATAGGCTAGAGGATATCTCAAATAAGATCAATGCAGAGTGAAAGAAGTGGAGACAGTCAAGTTGAATGTTTTGTGATCAACGAGTGTCACTATATTTGAAGGGACGTTTTTTTTCATAAAATGGTGATATGACATTTATGTTGCTGAGATGTCTATACTATGGTGGATCTGCATAAAAACAAGAAATGCTTTACTTGAAATGAATACATGAAAAGAAGCTTAGGAGTTGCCCCAATAAAAGAGATAATTAAAGAAGGTCACTTGAGATGGTTTGGGCACGTCCAACGGACACCTGCGACTACTAATATACGAAAGATTGAAATAATGGAAGCACAAGGAAGGAGAAGAAGATGAAAATTAAGACTTAAAAGTATTGAGAAACAACATCAAACAGAATTAAGTAGATAAATACGAGTGAACCCCAAATATATGCAACAAGGCATTGATGATGAGAATGATGATGATGAACTAGCGTTGCTCATGCAATTACTCATTTCACTTTAAAACTGACGATCCCATACTCATGCAATTACTCATTTCACTTTAAAACTGACGATCCCATAATTTCCATCATGCCAAACAAAAGATTCTAACCCTCCCTTTAATGAACTTCACATCAATCAAATTTTAGATTTTTTTTGTCTGAAAGGTATCAAATTTAGATTGTTGTTCATGATAATAGTCACCATACACTTGCTTGATAAACCGGACCATTGTGATTATCTAATTCGTGTGAATTTTGGACTTTGTCCCATCTCATTGATGGCGATGGCCGGCCAAAAGGATAGTTTAGGGCATCAATACAACCAGATCTCCATTCTTGGAGCTTGGATTATACTTCTTACCTTCAAAATACTTATCCTTCCTTAAAGTTTCCTATTCCTAAAAAATCTATTTATTGATTCCTCTTTTTAATCAGTGAGGCTCCATCTTTATTTCAAATTGGTCTTTAATACCATTTTGAAAATTTTAATAGTAGGTTTTTAATACCATTAACTTTACTGGGAAAATGTCGTGAATGTTCTCTTTTAATTCATTAACTAATGTATAGCTTGTATTCTCTTATGATATAAATCTTGCTATCGACATTTATTAATTTTTATTTAAAAGAAGAACACATTGAACTGAAAAATTGAGAAAGTTAGGCACCTACCAGATCCCAAATGTTTCAAGGTTCTACATTTAAGCTCAGCTTGATTGTTCTTAACACTTTGGGTTGGGCCTGGGGTTAGTAATGTAGGGTCGAACTAATAAACACTGCTCAAAGCTGCATCATTTGAGGTTTGGTCAGGGTTCAGCCCATTTACAGAGGCCATATAGCAGATCTGCACAATTTCTATTGGGTTAAAACCCAGAATCTTATATGGCATTCAACCAATTTTAGAACCCTTGAATTTACGTGAGCGAGAGTGTCAGACTTTGGAAGTGCCCAATTATTAATAAGCACATAGACACACTTTTGATATGTGTGTCTTGTATAGTAAAAAATCGACCGTCTGATGGTATCCCCACGATCCATAGATCCATTGTGAAGAAGATGGGGACGAAAAATGACCTCCACCATCAGAGTCAAGGGCAGCCAATGCTTACCAGCTGAAGAAGGTGGGATGAGAAAGCAACTAAGGGAGTGAGTATAATGGTACCCATTGCTGTTTTTTACGATCCATATAGTCCCAGATTGTTGAGGGGAAAAAACCTCCACACTCTACCCACTGATATAATAGGTTCCATTCACAGTTAAGCATCCCACGCCGTTTTGTGAGTGCCTCTTTTGGCTAAATTATCAATTTATTCAGGAAAAAAAAAAAATCATGAAAAAAAATGCTGAAATTCTTTTAATATATCAAAATGTTTGGCTAAATTATCAATTTATTTGGGAAAAAAAAAATCATGAAAAAAAATGCTGAAATTTCTGAAATTTACCAAAATATCAGAAATTTCGTTGAAAAATATCGAAATTACCGAAAAAGGTCAAAATTTCTTTGAAATTTTTGTTTGACCCCAATTCGACTATTTTCACGAAATTCGGCGAAATTTGTGTAGGTCCCACAGTTTTTACCACACGCAAGAAAACCCCATACACGGCTTAGAAACTTTCTATTCTCATATTCCTATCAAATTTGGCTAAACAAACGAGGCCTTAGGGTTCAATCTAAAGACCCGGGACCAAGCCTCCTCTTTCCTATCTATTAAGGAGACAAAATCGGTCTCCGTCTCTATCTCTCTCTTCTAATTTGTATTAGATACTCTGCATATTATCCAGAGCTATGAACTCATCCACTCTCCCCATCCATCTCAAAAAATATTATTTCCACGAATTTGGTAAACCGTCAAACTAGCACTTTAATTGATTTGGGTCTTCAGATACGCATGTGCATCCCCTAAGATTTGACCAATATACTGGCAGGAGATTGACCAGCTCACCAACCTTATTGCAGAGACAAAATACATAACAAAAACCTTGAACTGGAGATGAACAAAGGTATAGTTTCTGTGGAAGAGGATCTCGAATTGGAAAAGAAGCTTGCCAAGAAGCTCAAGATGAAGGATGGGAAATTGCGTGGTTTTGATGATGGCATGAATATATTTTTCTATGGCATCACCTCAGCTGTTGATTATGTAATGAGCAGTGAGACCTTAGCCGAAGGAGCTTCCAGAAAGGAACTGAGCAAGTCTCTTCTTCTAAGAAGAGGAAAAAGCCAAAAATGTCAAGCCTCTTGGAAAGCATGCCTATGGCATTACCTCAGGCCTCTTGGAAAGCATGATAACATAAAAAGTGCAACCATTATTTCCCGAGAATTTTTAGGATCCGACTCTCGCTCCCATCAATTAACCATCACTTTAGTGCTTAACTGATCTTACACCATTAAAGGTGTAAGATGTGCATAATCCATGCTGTCAAAAGTGATCTTACATCATTAAAGGTGTAAGATGTGCATAATCCATGCTGTCAAAAGTGATAACTCGTACATTGAATAGCGAATGGGCCTGGAAATCACACTTGTTGGGATATGTAAATAGCCTTGGCCTAAATTGTAAATAATCAAGTCTATCCTTTTTCATGTGCTTGGTATCCTAAAATTGTGTTCTATGAGGGATTTCATCAAACATAAAGTAGGCAACTTAGATAGCCTAAATTAATAACAACTAAATAACATAAGGTATGACTTGGTATCCTAAAATTTACCTTGAGTTCTATAAGGCATTCTATCAAACATAAGGTATGCAACAAATCACAACAAAGATAAAAAAACACAGCACATTAATGCATTTTTACTTCAATAATAATACAATTAGTATAGTAGATTTATTTTTAATATTATTTAAACAATAGAATTAACAAACAAGATAAATTTGGATGAAATTGAGCACAAAACCTACAAAAATATATTCTATTTTACGTATTGGATAAAATTGGATGATGTGAATAAATAAATTTAAATTAGTAAATTGGGAAAAGACAACCTGTTGAAGAAGACGACCAATGGAACATAGCAAGGTAGAAACCGACGACCTCAGAAAGAAGATGGGGAACGCTGTTTTGGGAAATAAACCAACTCAGCAGCTCCGACGACCAAATGAACGGCGTCGACAAACGGCAGAGAATGTTGTTTGTGCGAGATGCCGAGGTGAGGTCTGGAGCCTTTAGATCTGTGCAGGAGAACTGGAGAAGGGAGCTTCTAAACCAACCTTTGGAGACAGATCTAAACCAACCCCCGAACAGATCTAAAAAAATCCTTGGAGATAGATCTAAACACGCACTCAAAATAATGGACTGTCTTCTTCTTCAATAACGACCATCTTCTTCTTCAATAACCACGAGCACATGTTCTTCGAACCAACCCTAGGCAGAGAAGAGAAGGGAGCTGCGCAGGAAACTCTGGAGAAAAAACCCACCGTAAGCTTCTATTTTACCCTTTATAGAAGGGCATTTCAATAAATTTGTAGGGATTTAATTAGTCGCACGTGTGACTATTTTAACAATCTCACGGAAATTTGGAGAACGTTAAATAGCATATGCCTGATCCTCTAAAACGTTTGCAGCCTGGATAATAGGCTAAAACGTTTCTTTCTCAGGGTTGTTTTTCTAATTTTCTCTATTTTCTACTGTATGCCTATCTTTTCTTTCCAACATGCCCTTGTTCCAAAATGCCCTCATATATTACTCCTTCCCACCAAATGTTTTTATCTTTTCTTCTCAATTAACCCTTTTCCAATATAAATTTTTTTCCCCAAAATAATTTCCTACTGGCATTTAATTTTCCTTTGTCAAAATAATCAACTACATCTTTATTTTTTTATTTTCAAATACAATATGTCATTCTTACGACACAATCATCTTCTACTCATTTATTATATATACATGAGGTCTGAGACTATTCACCTGGATGTAGCCTTGAGGGTTGCACCCAGGCCATTTGGGCACCACGTGGCACTGATCACGAGGATTTTGGTTGTTCATGTCATGTACTTGGCATGTGATTTGGCATCCGAATGCAGCCACTACAAAAAATAAGACTATTAGCGGCAGTTTTTTTTAATAAAAAACTGCCGCTATTAGTCCTGTCGCTATAAAAAACTACCGTTACAAAAATAATAGCGGCAGTTTTTTGTAGCGACAGAACTAATAGTCTTATTTTTTGTAGTGAGCCCTCCAAGGCTGCATCCGGATGCATTTCCCCAATTCTCATATATATATATATATATATATATATATATATATATATATATATATATATATATATATATATATATATATATATATTATTATATCACTTGAGTCATAGGACAAAAGCCCATGACTCGAGCTCCTATTTGCTGCATGTCACATCAGGTGACTTAAAAAGTTAACTTGATGTGAGATGCAGGCAATGATTGCTAGAGTCATGAAATTATGTTTCATGACTCAAGTGACGGGATCATTATATATATTAGCACTATCAAAGGAAAAACTATGGGTATACTCGGATTTCTGTGAGATATATTTAGGGTTAGGGTTACGTAGGAGGAACAAGAAGAGAGAGAGAGAGAGAGAGAGAGAGAGAGGGGGGGGGAAAAGACCTAGTTAGGGTTGGAGTCCCCACAAGCCTTTATATTAAACCAAAAGACTGAAGTATCATTAGTTATATTATACACACCATATTATCTCTAACAGACACCACTAAACTATGCATACATGTACAAGTATCCCCATATGCCCCCTCAAGTTGGTGCATAAATTTCAATCATCCCCAACTTGACAAAAATACTTTGAAGATGTGTAGACCCGAGTGCCCTAGTAAAAACTATTCGCCAACTGATCTGAAGATGACACTTTAGGAGTCTCAATGATGCGATTCTGAATCCTTTCTCGAATGAAATGAATATCCACTTTAATGTGCTTTGCTCTCTCATGGATAACTGTGTATTGCAATGTCAATAGTTTCCTAGTTATCACAATACAGTGGCATAGGGATAGATGGATGCGATCCAAGATACATAAACCATTAAGAAATTGTGGAGAAAACTGCATCAACAAACTGGGAAAAAAATGTAAATATAGTTTTTCTGAAAATACCTTCCCAAGCATTTAGAGTCAGTTTTTGTCGGTAGTTGATTTCTAGATTAGACAACATGTTCTAATTCATTTGCATACACATTTGCATCAGTAGATCAGGCTTCTATATCTTATAATAGATTTTGACTCATTTAAGTTCTATAATCTTTTTTCTTAGAAGGTAATATCATTTTAAGTTTTCTAATCCGATTATCCAATTTTCAATTTTCACATTGTCCCCCCCACTCTATTGTTTCCCTCAATGTTTTTTACTTGCTGTATAAACTATTATAAAAGGCGGAAACTAATAATCTTAGACTAATACTTTAAATTTTGATGTTGATATCTGAAGTAAACCATAATGATTTCCTTTGCACTGTGGAAAGATTATACATGCTACAGAATGATCAAATGAGTATATCATTAACCTACAATTGTTCATAAGCTCATATATATATATATATATATATATATATATATATATATATATATATATATATATATATATATATATATATATGCAGCTGCGAAGAGCGTATTCAGAAGATTCAAACGATTAAAATGCTGGAGGGGATTTTTATATGTGCGGCGCCCCACTGTCTCAAGTCCTTTCTCAAGAGATCTGAATTTGAGGCCCACATTAATGACATCCATGCTAACCTTCTACAATCTAGTGCACAGAAGGAGGAAGGCAATGAAACTGATACTTTCAACAGCACAAGGCCCTCCTCCTCGGACCCATATGCTAAACAACCTATCCCATCTGAATCTTCCACAGCCCGTGCTCAGCCAAGACAGGTTTTCTCACCCAACTCAAATTCTCAGTCGCATGATCGCGATGACAAAGCTCGTCGCCACCAGCCCAGAGAACCACCACCACCCAAGCCACTGCTACAGTCGAGGCCACCTCCATTTTATAGCCGGCAACTGCACCAGCCTACTGAGTCACTACCAGAGAGCAACCCACACCAGGGCTTTGATAGGCCCTACAATCGATTCAGTCACCATCAGAGCTTTGAGACCGAGGGTGCCCTACCTTATCCTCGAGATTCTGACCAATTTTTAGACAAGCAGTCTGGAATTCTATTAGAACCTTCATTACCTGACTATCCACCTCTTCGTAACCATCACCCACCAAGTTTCCCGGTGCCAGGGAGTGCGAACCAATGGTCAGGTCCCCAACCACAATTTAATTATTCTCCTTTTCTGGTAGAGGGACCCCAGCCATTTTACAGTGCGCATCACTATGAGACAGCACAGGCAGATTTAGGATCAGATGGCGGATCAGAACAGGGTTCCTTGTTGGGTTTTCCACCACCTGCCGCAGGTGTAACAAATTTGTCAGACAATTTCCCCGGCCATGGAGCATGGGACTTACAGGTTTATCTTTTGAACCATTGGCAGCGGGCCAGGGAATGCCAGAAGGTTATGCAGAACTGACAAATTCTCAAGGGAGAGGTGGATTTTTCCAAGGTGATTATGGTCGTGTTCCAGGAGGTTTGCCTATGAATCCTGGTCCTCCCGGTAAGGGGTTGGAGCCGATCTCTCAATGAAGACTTAAATCCTAAAACACCAAAAACAAAAACGTGTACATGACGATTTGTACCTGCCTTGCATGCATATCCTCGAAGAGGCCTCACACAGTCTGAAGATCCGAAGATCAGCGACGACCCCTCAATGCCTCCCTCCACACGTGCATCTACGGGAACATAAACTTCACACCAAACGGAACCCCTGGACGAAGGAAAGCGAAATGATCGTACGCCCAAAACTGAAAAGAAAAGTAACAACAACAAGAACAGTGACACACAAGGAGAAACATCTACCATTAAACGACTTAAAATTAATCGAACTAAAAATATTATGACGTTAATTAATTAAAACTCACCTAGATGAACGGAAGGAAACCCCCGATCGATGCGACGCCCTGTCCCCGACAGTAAAGCTGCTCATAGAGATGCGCCAACGTGGCCACACCCCATGCATAGGTAGGGACTCGATCCAGATCCCCAAGAACCATCAAAAACAATCTAGTGACTCATCCCCGAGTCGAAGAAGAGAAAAGTACAACACCGAGGAAGTGCATCAAAAATGCCCGGAGCACCCTATCCGCAGCTAATCCTGGCTCCACCACGGGCTCCCGACCCGCTACTACTGCACAACACGCCTCATACGCCACCTTTGCCTCCCAATGACGCCTCAGGGGGATAAAGTCACTCGCAAACGTATCGAAAAACCAAGTGACCCGAACTATACCTGGCCCCGAGCCACTCGACCTATACAGCACGCCCAAGATCTCCTCGCACACCTCCCAATAATGCTCTGCCACCCGCCTCGTGATCGGCTCGCCCTCAAAATGAAGACCAGTGATACGGACCCAATCCTCTGGAGTCGGCAACAACATGCCTACTTGAAAGAGAAGGGCCTGATGCTCCTCCCTCCACCTCTCTAGAATCACCGCGATCAGACCACGATCGACCTGAAAGGGCTCAAACTCCAGAATCGGTCCAAAACTGAAAGACACTTGCCGAGCTGATAGCCAGCTACGGGGGCTCCTATTGAAAGAAATACAAACAACAACAATAAAACTAACACATACTCATGACTAAAAAAATAAAAATAAAAATAAAATAAAAACGGATTTGAAATTGAAAGCAAGTCAAATATGCCCCAAACACAATGACAATTTACACCAAACGCTCAAAACATGATAAGAACAACTGAATAGAAACATGACATAATCTACCTCTAGATGTAATCATGATGCATGAATAAACACACAATCAGTCATTAATGCAGGTTCGACATAAATTAGAAGGGTTCCAAATTCTAATAAGCCTATGCCATAACCTAAGCCACTAAGGAAATGGAATTAAGCCTGGAACCGTGTAACGTTCATTATTACAAGGCATAGAAAATTAAAGGTTATAGGCAAGAAAATATTTAACAGACATTTTTATTAGGTTCAAGTGTTTGACCACATAAATAAACTCAAATAGATTTCAATAAATGGCATCCTAATCTTCTAAAGAAACTGCAAGAAAAAAAATTAAACTAGCAAAAATAGGAAGCCAAATGTGCAGATTTAGCTGTAGGCCAATTACAATTCAATTTATCAAAAAAAAAAAAAAAATAGATGCAAGAAAAAAGAACAGAGAAAACAAAACTAGCGAAAAATAGGAAGCCAAATGTGCAGATTTAGTTGTAGGCCAATCACAATACAGTTTTATCAGATTTGTCATCGCCTTGACACTGTAGAAATGTCCACAAAGTACCTAAAACTTGGGGCCTGTGCAACATCATTTTTGAGACCTGATTCCCACAAATGTGCTAGAATCCGGAAGTGGTTTTTGCTATTTTCAGACTCTGGCCATTTTCAAATTAAAACTGATCAAGTAAAGCTGTTTTTTTAAGGAAGATATTGTTTTTCAAAGCCAGAAGCAGGAATCAGGCCCGTGGGAGCATATTTCCAAACAATAACTTAGAATTTTTTCAGGTGTTCTGGGAGTCTGTGAAAACCGAGACTTTGGGGTTAATGGTTTAATTCCACACTAATGGGGTGGTTGGTAAAAGCATGAACTCTCATTCCTAAAGTTGATGAGACAATGAACACCACTGATTTTAGGTCAATCAGCTTGCTAGGGAGTGCCTACAAAATACTCGCTAAGGTGCTTGATAACGGGATGAAATGGGTCATTGGAGATGTCTTCTCCTTCCCACAAGGGGATTTCATTCCTGGCAGACAGCTTCTAGATCATGGTGACTGCTAGGGTTGTGCATTTCTTGGACCAAACCGACCAAACCGTCGGGTTTGGTTCGGTTTGGACGGCTACCGGTTTGGGTTTGGTTTAGAAAAAAGGAAAACCGAAAAGTTTGGTTTGGTTTCGGTTCCACACCGAAACCGACCAAACCGAATGTAGTTTGTAAGTAATTATATATATATAAGTGGGTTTTGATTACTTTTAAAGGGCATTTAAGTATTATATAAAACCCTACCCTTGTCTTTAGCCTAATCCTAAATCCTAAAGCGGTAAAGTAGAACTTATAGGAAAATCGGTTGAGAAGTTGAGAAAATTTTGATGTGCAAGTAGAACTTATAGAAAAACCGAAACCGACTGAACCAAACCGAACCGAATCGGGTTGGTTTGGTTTAAGAAAACTGAAAAAAAACCCGAAAAAAATTGAAAAACCAAATAAATAGCTACAAAATAAATATATATATAAATAAAGAAAGAAAAAACAGAAACCGACCCGAAAAACCAAAAATTTTCATGTATAGGTTCAGTCTCAAAAAAATAAAAAATAAATTAAATTAAATAAAAAAATTGAACTAGACAAACTAAGCTTCAAACAAAAAAATCAAATAAATAAAAATAAAAGAAAACACAAGAATTTTCTTCCGCGCCATTTAGCAGCTCAAGCTAAACGGCGCACGATAGCTTCAGGCAAATACCTTACGCCAGAAAGCGGGAACGTCAGAGGGAGATGGTTACAGTAGATTCTTCAACCATATGAATGGAAGTATGATGAATATATGAAAATAATTGATAGTGTCACCTTTTTTATTTACTAGCCACATTACTTAAGCAAAGCAAAAAAAATGTTGACTACTTTGACTAATGACCATGGTCCTTGAAGGTTATATTTCATCTTCTACTTCACGTCAACTTAACATCTCATCGTCTAATGGTAGGCTCATAAGTGTACCCCTAAAAGTCTTCTTATGAATAAGTGTACCCCTACTCGGGCTAATAGGTTTTCTAAAAGTGCCAATGTCGAAAATCCCTTGAAACTCATTGACAGCTTCATCCGACAATGCAGATCATTTTTCACTCATATAATAGATCTTGAGACCATAATATTACCATCAAACGATCAATTTTAGATTCCGCATGTCACAGATTCCAAAAAAGGTCCCTAAATTCACATTTGAGTGTGATGTGTGTCATAGGATTTTGGGGCCACTTTTTAGGTATTTGTGCCCCATAGAATAAAAACCTAATCGTTTGATGGTTTACTCATAATTTCAAGTGCTTTCAAGCAATCGATGGGTTTCAAGGGGTTTTGGACGTTGGTACTTTTAGTAAACCGATTGGCGCAAATAGAGGTAACTATCAGTAATAAATAAATAAAAAGTACCTTTAAATCCACCCACCGAATCTTTGAGTTCACCCACACTGAAATACATTGACTGAATTGAATCGAACGATGGAGATCATTTATGTAACGATCAAGAATTTTCACTTATTTAGTCCTTAATTATATGCTAGATTAGTAATTATAATTAGTTTGATAGATTTGATGCATGTGATTAGTTTGTGCGTGTGAATATAATGTTTGTTTTATTTAATAATGACCCATAATAATTAATTAATCTAATTAATAAACCTTAAAAGCCTTGATATATATATTAGAAATAATAAGGGTGTGTTTAGTAATGTTTAATGGATCTTTAAAATATATTAGTAAATTAATTAAAGACCCAATAACTAATTAAAGACTCATTAACTAATTAAAGATCATTAAGTAATTAAAGGCTCATAGAATCACTTAAGACCTGTGTGGGAAATTTTAAATAGAATTAGATTTTAAATAGGAGACCTTCAAGTATTATAAATATAGAGACTAAGTTTAATTTACAGAATTTTTACATAACTCTTATAACCTAATAACCTTATGGAGAAAGAGAGAAAATCCCAGAGAAGAAAAAGGAGAGTTAGAAGATGAATTTTAAAATTTTCTGTTTGAAGACTTATAAGAACGTGAGAGGAGCTTACAATGCGATCAAATTTCGGATTAAAGCTTTGGATTAGATCAAGGGAGAGGAGTTATGTCAATTTTACACAAAGACTAAGTGTATGGAGAAATCATGTTGAGATTAATCGAAAACGTAGATAACACAAAAATAAAATATGAATTAGAGTTTATTTCATTTAATGAATATTCTTCATGTTAGATTGTTAAATTTTGATGCTTAATCAAGGGTTTTCGATGGTACACGAGGTTTCGTAATTAATTACGAAATTCTGTGTATAATTCAAAATCTATCCAGAATTCAGAATCTGTGAAGAATTTCATAATTTGTTTAGGATGTAAGTAATAAATTTCGATTCAAATTTTACTTATATTTAATCATCATGCTTAAATATTTATTTATGTTCATCCTTCTTTTTATTGCTTAGAATTCATGCAACCTATGATGTTTGATTTACACAACTTGAAACAAATAGAAATCAATAGAGATTATATGTTTTATGAAATGTTAAGCCTAAACAAGTGAAAGAACTATTGCATGATCGATTGATTTCGAATTTTTTAATGCATATGCATTCATGACATTCATAAAAGTGAAAGCAAAATATTTCTATGAATGCATGTGCATTCATGGCATTCATGTGCTTTCATGTGTCATTCTTACGACATGACACATGAAAGCAAAATATTTCTATGTTTATGATAGAATTCCTATGGGCTTATGCTAGAAGAATTAATATGAATAAGAATGACAAGTAAGAAAAGTAATGCATTCATGTATTAATGATAAAATTGAAGAGATAGGAAAAGGTTTTTGATTTTAAGCTTACTACTTAACTGAAGAGAAGTTATGCGAACGTAACATAGATACTAATCGAAGAATCAGTGAAGATTAAAATAATGATTAAGAAAGAGATAATCATGTCCATTATGTATGCCGATTCATGAGTATTAAATGCATAATTAAAATGATTACATATGAAATTAGGGTAGAGACCCAAGCCATATTATTTATTTAGATTTAATATTATATTTCACTTTCATTTTATTGTTTTACGCATTATTTATATCATATATTATATCTTTGTTATCGCTTGATTTTATGAGTTGATTTGAGTTATAGACCTTTTCTATTAGCCTCATCATGACTTATCCATACTGATTTACTTGGTAAATTAACCTATTATTTGAGATTTCAAAGAGTATAACTATACATGAAGTGGATGATATAGATGTGTCATTGATTGATGGAAATCCATCGATGACGGATTCCACGGTAGGGTTTCATTGATTGGGAGGGTGTGGATGAGAGAGAGGAGAAAGTAAGGAGTGGGAGGCGATGGTTAGGGTTAGGGTTAGGTATTGTAAGTAGCGTAGGGTAAGGAGTGGGAGGCACGGGTTAGGGATATCTGTTGTAAGTAGCTTAGGGTTAGTAAGTAGCGTAGGGTAAGGAGTGGGAGGGACGGTTAATAAGTAAGCGAAAATGCATACAAAATAATTTTTTTTATAAAAAAATTAGTCAAATAAAGTATCTATAACCCCTTGGGTTAAATCTGAAAGCAACACTTAAACATCTTTGTTCTGTAGTCTTTGTGAATTGTTTATGAGTTATGACTTTATAAACCTTTTAGCCGTAAAAGAAAGTTGCCCCTTGCAGCTAATTTAAAAGAAAGATTTAAAATTTTGAGGACTTGTGTTAGGTGGAAAATCATCAGAGTTGTCTAATTTGAGAGAGAAACAAATTTGAAAGATTAACTTCACTGCAAGAGATTGACATGAACTTACCATCTCTATTATATGATTCGATACAATCAACCATTAATAAAATAATGGCCATTGAGGGCATTGCATCATATGACAAAGACCACAGAGTCGGGTCAATTTTTTAGAGCAGTGACATTTAGATCATGGCCTTCGAATCATTACGAAAAAAAATGTTAGAGATTATGCACCCTATTCAGTCAGCGAACACATACCTTTGATCTTTCATGAAAATAAAATTTCCTTTTCCTAGAAACATGGGGCACTGAGTGAATCTTAGAGGTGTAGTATAACTCGCTATCACGTGTCACACGGTCTAGCATCCACTCGAATGCATTCTCTCATTTCCCACACGCACATACACAAAGGGTTCATCCATGGTGGGTGCCACATAGCACCAATGCGAGGATCAAGTGCCATGGAAACTTGCCTATGGTTGATCATGTCCATCTAAAAAAATATTTAAATAGAGTATTTATTTACTATTCAATTGCTGGTCAAATGTTAAATTCCAATGCACCAAAGGTAAAGCCACAAATGAGAAACTGACCAAGGATTTGAAAGGCAAAATGGTCTATTTTTTATTTTTTTTTCATTTTTCCTAAACACATAAGCATGATATTAAGTATCGGTCGATACCAATATCAAACATATAGGTTATTTTTCGCCCCAATCTTCCACAATCTTGACATCATAATTGTACCATCAAACATTTAATTTTTTTTATTCCATGTGACAAAAAAAGTGCCTAGAAAATTATGGGCATACATGGCCTTCAAACATGATTTGAAGGTCACTTTTTGGGATGTGACATAGGAAATAAAAAATTTATTTCGATGGTATGCCCTATGCATAGCAAAAAATTTAATAAAATTCAAATGAAATAGATAAAGAGGTAAAACAAGAGTAGGCTGTTTGAATATCCATCAAACACTGCTGTAGTTGTACTTTTTAGCATAAACTATTCTCCAATACTAAACATTATGGTTGGAGGACAAGTGATGGAAGTCCACGGTAGCCAGCTACCCTATAGAATAATATATATATCTATTGTTTAAATTTAAAGAAACAAAAGTGGAGGCCCTAGGAAGTAACCGTATACGGGGGCCTAGGTGGAAAGACACCTATTTTTTTTCACCTGTATGGCTATCAATTGTCATTTTTGAAACTTTGTGAGGGCCCGTGGAAATGTCCCTGCGAATGGGTCGGGTATCTCCCGTGCACGTCTGCCCATGTGCTCTGCCCATCCGTCAGCTCCTTCACCACTGATGCCACCACATCCACGTCCACACGGATTTGATCCTTGCTATCCCTCTCACGGATCGTCACTGATGTCGTCTTATCTACGGTGATGGCAAAAGGAACACCAACTTCATCCGTCCTTGCATATCGTTTCCCTATCGATCTACCTGCATAAGAAGATTCATGAAGTCAGATTACCTGAACGTAACCACCGATTACAGGATTAGTGGACCTATCCCTGCTTTACTTAAGTTAGAGCCACGATAGCCCCATTTTTAGGCATCGTGGCACAATTTTTTGAGCAATCCAAGCCATGAAAATGGTAAATGGTAACTCATATATCGAACTCCTAAGTGTGCTGAAAAATCACTCAGTAGCTAATTTAAACCGTTCGATGTATGCACTCTAATGTATTGAACTCAAGTGGGCTGAAAAATCACTCATTAGCTAATTTAAACCGTTCGATGTATGCACTCTAATGTATTGAACTCAAGTGGGCTGAAAAATCACTCATTAGCTAATTCAAACTGTTCGATCTACACTCTAATATAGATGACACACTTAATTTTGTTATTTATTATTTTCTTTTAATCGATAAAAAAAAAATTAAAATGGCACACATTTTTTTAAGGCTAATATTAGAAGGACAACTGGGATGATTCATATCCTCTTGCAGTCATGATTCTTCGGCTGATAGATGTCCTGCTGCTAGGTGGACTACTTGGATGATAAAAGATGTCGGCCACTTGGTGTCAAAGTTGGCACTCATGGTGCTATCTATGCACAAGTAGTGTTAGGAGTTGGATCCTTTAGGGACTATCTGATTTAAATGCAGTGCAATTAATCAACGTATTAAACTTCAAAAGAAGGAAAACAAAAATAAGTACACTTGAGTCTTTGTTAGGTTGGGAATTAAACAAACTTCAACAGTGTAGATGTTATTGTTTAAGGATTTGTGATTAGAATACTGTATGCTATGACAGATGATGGAACATTTTTCCATGATATTATTTTTCATATATTTCAAAGTAATATATATATATTTTGAGGGCTGGGGATATGCGCCCAGGCATAGAAATATCTCTACGCCAATTGATATGAGCGCAACACATAGCGCCCTTTTTGTGAAATGATGGGTGGCATGGGGCCCACTTTACTAACTAGGATTACACTTTTAAAATACTTTAAAATTAAAAACCCTTCCCGCCGTCATTTTTTATTTTTTTTAAGTCTTTTTCTTTTATCTTTTTTCTCTCCATTTTTCCAATAAAGTGTCAGACTTACTTTTTTAGGTATATTTTACACAAAAACTGTGGCCACCCGATAGAGAAGCGCTAGCACATTGGCAGCGAAGCACCGACATCCAGAAAACGAGGCGTCGGCACTCCGATAGCGAGGCGCTGGTAACCATGTGGCGAAGCACTGTGTCACGGGGTAACTTTTTTCGAAGCCCGTGTGGCACCTCACTGCCGCTACAGCGAGGCCAGCCTAACTCAGATACCAATAATCACAAGGCACGACCTAACAATGGTTATAACCCTCGAGCCACGCCACGCTGCCGCGCACAGCAATGCCATCTTTTCCAACTATCACTCTGATACCACCCGTCTAGAGGACGAGAACTCTCGTTCATGGTTGCCTTCACCCGAGGCAAACCATCTCAACGCATCGTGTCTACTCGCGACACGCATGCCACCACCTCAGTGCCACCTGGCTTGCCCAGCTTCACCCTGTGCACTGCACTAGTTCCTCGCTTGTGACAGTGGCATGCATCTCTTCATGCCATTCAAGCCAACCGTCGTGTGTGGCCCATGCGACCACCACACATGGAGTAGCATGCAGCTCTTCATGCTATCCAAACCTCGCATCGTGTGTGGCCCACGTGACCAGCACCCGACCGCTTCGGTCCCTCCGCCAGCACGCACCACCGTGTCCCACGTAGCCCTAGAGTGCCCCGACAAAGTTACCAACCCATGTACACCACGACGCGTAGCTCGGGTCCCATGGTAACCTCGCCTCAGGTGACACATGGCATCGCTGGATCGCTGCAGCGACGTTCTAGGCCCACCCCTAACCTAGAAAGCTCATGCGCTCGTCCAACAACGCAGGGCCCCATGTGTGGGAGAATAGCTCCATAGCTCCCTTCCCCCAAGTATGGTCTAAACACCAGCTTGGGCTATGCAGCAGAAGAAGCTCAAACCCCTTGGTTTGACATACCACCATGGCACACGGCCCTCTGCCCATGGCACACACCTGCAAAGGTAGTGTCTTGGCATTAATTATGGCACACGAACCTCTGTCCGTAGCACACAATGTCATCCTCCAAGCCCACATGTCCTGTGAGGTCACGCATCAGCGTCACTTGCAACCGTGCCGCGTCCGGATCACGACCGCGTCGCGAGGCCCTCATGACCTCGTGCCCACATAGCACTGTGTCGCCCCCATGTCGCGTGCCCTCGTGGCATCGCATCACGTCCAAGTCATGACTGTCTTGTGCCTACTCGGCACTAGGACTTCGTGTGCCCTCTTGGCACCAAGACATCGCGTGCCCTCTTGGCACCACGTCGCGTGCTTCTACGCAGAGCACCGCATTATGTGCCTTATGGCACCAGGACGTCACGTGCCCCCTTGGCACCACGTCGCGTGCCCCTACGCGGAGCACCACATTGCAAGCCCATCACGCGTCTGGTCACCACACTAGATCGCAGCATAGCTCGAGTCACCATCGCACCATGCATATGGGACACATGCACACGTCGCAAGGCCACGTGCCTCTGCGCACATGCGCTACACAGCTAGCAACTAAGTCCGCCCGCTTACCTGCTAGCCATACGCCTAGTTCAGAGGCGATCATGTCGTCTTGCTGGCACCAAGACCCTCATCAGTTCCTCAACTTTCATCTTCACCCCATGCAAGGTCCACACAAGTACCTAGCCCCAAGGTTTGACACCTCGCTAGTTCATCTTGGTTTCATCCGTGTCTACGGATAAGGATCACCCTGATCCTTCGCGTGGCTCCACACCAACGCAATCCATCATTATGCCGCTTCGCGTGGCTCCGCACCCACGCAATCTATCACCATGCATGCAGTAAGCATTAGTGACCGTAGCTCGCTCTAGTACCTCGACACTATGTGTCTTCACCCAAGAGTTCGCCTAACATGCTTTCCCTACGGCTCAACCTAGCTACAAGGCCCTCTCACCTTGCCTGCTAGTAGATCGATGTGCATCATTATGCACCAGGGTCATGACCACGTCACATTCTCCCCAACTTAATGCGTTGGCGTCCTCGTCAACATCTGAACTCCTACGTCAGTTCCTCGACACAAGTGTAGTCCTCACCCAAACACGACTCGCGTTTGAATCACAGCTACTATACTTCGCTGCATTCATATGCAATTTTGTGTTAGTACCTCAACCATTTTCAGCGTCTTCACCCCACGTAGTGGTCTAAATACTTGGTCCAGTCTATACTTCACCCAGGTATTTTATAATACCAGTTCCTCATACAACCAGAAGCAACCCGATCATTAGCATCATTCAGATTATCGCCTGAATGGATTGCCAAAACCAAGCGCATTTGTGCCTTAGATGTGTACATCGTCGGCTCTAAGTCCACACAACACATCGCGCATCGCATCTCTCTAGGTTCTCAACAGTCTGTCTTCACCCAGGAGTTTAGCTTTCATCTGCCTCGTCGCACTCTAGTACCTCGACACTGTGTCTTCACCCAAGAGTTTAACTCGCGTCTGATTTATAGAACTCTCGTACCTCAACGTATGTTTTCAACCATGAGTCTGCCCCCCAAACTGCCTCAGCTTGTAGCAAATTTGCAGCTCTAGTACCTCGGCACCACGTGTCTTCACTCAAGAGACTGCCGGTGAGCGACCACGCCCAACCCAACGAAGCACTATGCTTCACAATGCTGAAATCCGCAACACTGCTCATATCTCTCGATCGTAGCAACCGACGTAACCCAGCTTTCTCGAACCTATAGACCTGATCTACATTACAAGCCCTTCATTGTCCTACAATACTCTAATACCTCAACACCTCTGTGTTTTCACCCAAGAGCCTGCCATGAGCACCTTGCTCACTCAACGAAGCTCTATGCTTCTCACACTATAGTACCTCGACCTCTATCTTCACCCAATAGTGTGACTCGAGTCACCTCTTGCAACCCAACTCATGATCTTTCCTATAGATCAGCGATATTGACGATCGCCTGGGACACGCTTCCTCTGAAGATACCCATCTGACTCTCGCATGTGCTTCCTCTGAAGCTGTGTTGGATCACCTGGGACTCGCTTCTTTTGAAGGTACCAAAATGGTTCTCGCATCGGCTTCCTCTGAAGCCGCGCTGGATCTACCGTCCAGCCATCCGTCTCCCACGGACCCATGCCTTGTTGTCACACAACAAAGCAATGAGCTTCTGACCCCTATATGGGTTTAATATAGCTCAATCCAGTTCTCGCAATAACCCGCTTAACTGTACTCTCGATCCTGGCCCATCGCAACATATTGATCCTTATAATGTCACATACCAGCGGTCTAGACCTTCATGTCGTATGCCAACGACCGATTCTTAAAATCTCCACTTCCTCATGAAGTGAGAACGGAGCATTCCTCTTTCTCCATGCCATCTATGGCAACGGTGCTCTCAGCACCAACGTGATCCAACGTCTCATGTTGGAGATCACTAGCGTTCATCCGCCTCGGACCAACCCGCTACTTCAACGTGTGGCACACATAGCCAACAAGTTGTTAAATGTGAATGGAGCATCCTACTTGCTCCTTATCATTTATAGCAATGGTGCTCTCGGCACCAATGTGACCCAACGTCTCATGTTGGAAGTTACTAGCGTTCATCCATCCTAGACCGACCCGCTACCGCAACGTGTAGCCCTCATGGACAACAATCATCACGAAGTAAGGACGGAGCATCACCCTTGCTCCATGCCAACAAGGCAACGGTGCTCTCAGCACCTATGTGACTCAACGTCTCGTGTTGAACGTCACCAGCGTTCATCCTACTCGGACTGACCCACTTAACTCAAGGTGTTGCCCTCATGGCCAACTAGCATCGAGCACATTTTCGCAACAGTAATAACCCAGCATTATCATCCATCTGCATGCGACTTAATCGCTTCTCAACCGCAGACGTGCAACTCAACTGCACACAAATAACTTTGGCTGTCACAAAATCAAAGCGCACCTCATCACTCTAGCTTGCCAATGTAGTCCCAATCGGAACGATCTGGCTCTGATACCAAATGTCACGGGGTAACTTTTTTCGACGCCCGTGCGGCGCCTCACTGCCGCTACAGCGAGGCCAGCCTAACTCAAATACCAGTAATCACGAGGAAAACCCTAACAATGGTTATAACCCTCGAGCCACGCCTCGCTGCCGCGCACAGCAAGGCCATCTTTTCCAACCATCTCTCTGATACCACCCGTCTAGAGGACGGGAACTCTCGTTCATGGTTGCCTTCACCCGAGGCAAACCTTCTCAACGCATCGTGTCATCATGCGGCGACACGTGCCGAGACCTCGCTGCCACCGCTTGCCCCACCCTATGCACCCGCACTAGTTCCTCTAGCATGCAGCTCTTCATGCTATCCAAACCACGCATCGTGTGTGACCCACGTGACCAGCACCCGACTGCTTCGGGCCCTCCGCTAGCGTGCACCACCGTGTCCCACGTAGCCCTAGAGTGCCCCAGCAAAGTTACCAACCCATGTACACCACGACGCGTAGCTTGGGTCCCATGGTAACCTCGCCTCAGGTGACACATGGCATCGCCGCATCGCTGCAGCGACGTTCTACGCCCACCCCTAACCTAGAAAGCCCATGCACTCGTCCAGCAATGCAGGGCCCCATGTGTGGGATAATAGCTCCATAGCTCATTTCCCCAAAGTATGGTCTAAACACCAACTTGGGCTATGCAGCAGAAGAACCTCAAACCCCTTGGTTTGACATACCACCATGGCACACGACCCTCTGCCCATGGCACATACCTGCAAAGGTAGTGTCTTGGCATTAATTATGACACACAAACCTCTATCTGTGGCACACAGTGTCATCCTCCAAGCCCACATGTCCTGTGAGGTCACGCATCAGCGTCACTTGCGACCATTTCGCGTCCGCATCGCGACCGCGTCTCGAGGCCCTCATGGCCTCATGCCCACATAGCATTGTGTCGCCCCCATGTCGCGACCATGTCGCGTGCCCTCGTGGCACCACATGGCGTACCCTCGTGGCACCGCATCACGTCCAAGTCGTGACTGTGTCTCGTGCCTACTTGGCACTAGGACGTCGCGTGCCCTCTTGGCACCACATCGCGCGCTCCTGCGCAGAGTACCGCATTACGTGCCTCATGGCACCAGGACTTCCCGTGCCCTCTTGGCGCCACGTCGCGTGCTTCTACACAGAGCACCGCATTATGTGCCTTATGGCACTAGGACGTCGCGTGTCCCCTTGGCACCACGTCGCGTGCCCCTACGCGGAGCACCGCATTGCAAGCCCATCACGCGTCTAGTCACCACACTAAATCGCAGCATAGCTCCATCGCACCATGCATAAGGGACACATGCACGCATCGCACGGCCACGTGCCTTTGCGCACACGCACTACACAGCTAGCTACTAAGTCCGCCCGCCTACCTGCTAGCCATACGCCTAGTTCAGAGGCGATCATGTCGTCTTGCTGGCACCAAGACCTGCATCAATTCCTCGACTTCCGTCTTCACCCCATGCAAGGTCCACACAAGTACCTAGCCCCGAGGTTTAACACCTCCTCGCTAGTTCATCTTGGTTTCATCCGTGCCTACAGATAAGGACCACCCTGATCCTTCGGGTGGCTCCGCACCCACACAGTTTATCGCCATGCATGCACTAAGCATTAGTGACCGTAGCTCGCTCTAGTACCTCGACACTATGTGTCTTCACCCAAGAGTTCGCCTAACACGCTTTGCCTACGGCTCAGCCTAGCTACAAGGCCCTCTCACCTTGCCTGCTAGTAGATCGATGTGCATCATTATGCACCAGGGTCATGACCACGTCACAACTGGCACCCCGACGACAGGGTGTCGATGCCTCGCTAAATTTTTTATTTTATTTTATTTTGATCAGGCGTCGGCGCCTCAGCGATTCGCTAAATTTTTTTTTATCAAAGAAGTGGCACCTCGATATAGAGGTGCCGAGGCCTCTGAAACGAGGAGTCGATGTCCTCCCCCCCCTTTTTTTAGCGAAGCGCCGGCACCTCGATATAGAGGCGTCGACACCCCGACATAGAGGCGTCGACACCCCGACGCTAGCGATTCCTTGCCGGGGTACCGACGCTTCGCTGCCGAGGTGCTAACGCTTCGCTACCAGGCGCTCACATTTTTTTAGTAAAATATACCTAAAAATGTAAGTCTTGACACTTTATTAGAAAAAGAGAGAGAAAAGAGACTTCAAAAGGACTTCTAAAAAAGTCAACAATGATGGCTGAAAAGGAATATAACTTTTAAAATATTTTAAAAGTTTAACCCTAGTTAGTAAAGTGGGCCCCATGCCACCCATCACTTCATAAAAAAGGCGCTACGGGCCGCGCCCATATCAATTGGCGTAGAGAGATCTCTATGAACGAACGGATTTTCCCCTTTGCCATATATATTATCGATTTCCTTATATTTCAAAATACAATGTACTTTTTAGATATTTATCAATATCAAATATTGATTGTCAAGACTTGGTCAAGTTTTGAAATGGAGCCAACTTGGCATACCTCGGAGCCAAGTCAAATTATCAAAATTCTGATATATGTTTGTATTTGTATTATTATTTTTTTGGACCCGACTCGCCTGACCGTCATTTAAACACCTAAATGATCTTTCACCATTAATGACTTCAGATGTGGGCAATCCGTACGGTCAGAGTGATAGATCATACACTGAAGGATAATTGGCTAAAAATCCACACTTTTTGGGAGATTTGAACTATCTAATCTGTGCACTCTAATACCAACCATTGCTCTCAGTTTTAATGGCTGATATTAAAGTTCCCCAATTAGATGCCTCACATCCACTTATAGGCATGATACTTCGGGTGAGACATGTTCCAATGAAGAATTGCCACTTGGACAAATTAAATTAGCCACTAATATACACCACATGACATAATAGTAAACCACATTGTAATGTTGTACGATCAAGAGTCTAATTTAGTGGTGGAAGATCGTTCAAACATCATTTTGGTTCCTAAATGTCAGTTAGGAGCCATTTCCCCTTCATTTCTATTTTATTTATTTATTCATTTTACAATCTGCACTAAAAAATTATATTAAAGAGAAAAAAAAGGAAGCAAGCAAGTACACAACATCTTCAGCAAGGGACTAAGCTGCATTTGGATTAACTCTTATAAGAGTAGACGCAGCTCTCTGCGTGCTCTCCGCCAGAGTAGATAAAATCACTAAAAATCACTAAGCAAGTACAAACTGCTCTCCGCCAGAGCAGATAAAATCACTTAAAAATCACTAAGCCGAGTACAAACTGCTCTCTGCCAGAGAGCAATTTTACCACTTAAAACAGCTCCCTGTCAATGCAAATGGGATGAGTTTGTTACCAAACGTAAAAGTAGTTTCCAGCTGGAAACAAAGAGTGAAAGAGCTGCTCTTTGGCCCGAAAGAGATAACCCAAACGCAGCCTAACAAACAACAATAAAGGAAAAGCAAAGAAAAAACTAACCCATGAGGGGGCCTGCTCGGGGCCATAGAAGAGCAAGCGCAGGTGGTGCTTCAGAACCGAAACAACTTACACAGCCACCACATCCATGTTACTAATAACCTCCATTCTCACCTGACCTTTGAATAATGTAACCCGAGTCGAGTCAATGATGGAATCCTTAGCAAGAATCACAATATTCGCATTCTCACGGGGGTCTGCACGGGGGCATAGAAAAGCAAGTGCAGGTGGTGCTTCGGAACCGAAACAACTTACACAACCACTTCATCCCACATGTTACTAATAACCTCCATTCTTACCTGACCTTTGAATAATATAACCCGAGTCGAGTCAATGATGTAATCCTTAGCAAGAATCACCATATTCGCATTCTCACGGAGGTCTGCACGGGGGCAAAGAAAAGCAAGTGCAGGTGGTGCTTCATTCCCATGGGGGACCGGCTCAGGGGCATAGAAGAGCAAGCGCAGCTGGTGCTTCGGAACCGAAACAGCTTACACAACCACCTCATCCCACATGTTACCATGGATCAAAATATCGTCCGATACCGATACGTATCGAACGATACGTATCGGTATCGGAGGTGGACAATATGGTACATTAAAAGTACCGTATCGCCCTTTTATATGTGTAATACCGGACGATACATTGAATGTATCGTCCGGTTTTTTACTGTTCCGGTACGTATCGTCCGGTACGTACCCGTTTTTTGACCGGACGATACGTACCAGTTTTCCGGCATTTTAACCCATGCATGTTACTAATAACCTCCATTCTCACCTGACCTTTGAATAACGTAACCCGAGTTGAGTCAATGATGTAATCCTTAGCAAGAATCACAATACTCGCAGGTCTCCTCCATCAAGTTTCTTCGGACCTTGACTTCCCAGACCTCAGCCCTCCCTCCATCACCAACATCATGGTTCAAAATCTCGTCTAAGACGATACGTACCGGTTTCGGAGGCGATGTATATATTGGTGAATCTATCGTACCGGTGCATGAAATATATATTGGTGATGTATTGGACGATACATACCAATGTGTCGTCCGGAACCGGTAGGTATCAGACGAACTGTACCATTTTTGGAGCTGGACGATACGTACCGGAAAACCAGTATTTTAAGCCATGACCACCATATCCGAAATGAGAGCATTTTGGTTTACCGCCAACCTGAAAATCTGTCGGAACATGATCCTTAGAAGGATATCTCTCAGTCATCCATCATTCCAGAAGCCAGTACACCCCTTGGAACCAGCCCTTAATAGAGGCCACTCCTTTCCACAACCTGAGATCTAACCCCTCCTTCCCGGCCTGATAGACCACCAAGCATTCTACCTCCCATATCTTTCTTGAAGGATTTGAACTCACAAAGCCTCCCCCTCCAGCCCAATCCGCTAGTGCCACTTTCCCAACACCACCGCATTCATCTCACTCAACCACCTAATGCTTCCTCCCCAGGCAATTGGCAAACCTCCCGACTCACCAAGTGGATCTTCTTAGAGTCTCCCCTTCCCTCCAAAAGAACTCTCTCAATTCGATCTCTTTGAGGCATTTAAGCATGGATACATAGAAAACTGGAAAGTTTGAGAGAGTTGCTTTAATAAGCCTTAGTCTCAAACCGACGGATAACATATTTTCCTTCCAAGTAACCAACCTTCCCACCACAAGTTCCCAAAGAGTCTGCCGAGGGGTTCCAATGCACAACAGAAGCCCCAAATATATGGAAGGAAAAGACTCCGTTCTACAACCAATGGGCACTTCCAATTCGACCAGACTATTATTCTCGATGGTCACCCAAGAAAGGTGGTTTTATCAAGTTAATTTTCTGCCCGAGCACGCCTCATAGTACCGAAGTGCAACTTGACACTCCACATCTCATCCCTCGAGGCTCCACAAAAAAACCATTATCATCCTCGTACCAAAGATGAGTGATACCCGAGGGACTATAGCACCCATCAAATCCCTGGAAGAAATTAAAATTATCAACCCTATGAGTGATTCCACTGAGTGCCTCACCCACACTCTTAAACAGGAAAGGTGTAGAATCCAATCAAAAAAGAAAAAAACAAAAAGCATATCACCCTATCTAAGCCCCCTTGAGCTCTTAAAATATCCTCTCGCAATACCATTTATGTTGATCCAGAACCGTGCCGATGAATAGCAAGCTTTCATCCATCTCCATCGGTCCCCAAATCCCATCCTCTCCAGCATATAATCCAGGAATCCCCAGTGAACTTTGTCATAAGCCTTCTCCATGTCCACCTTCGACACAATACCCAATTGCTTAGATTCATATTGCAAATCTATCACCTCGTGTGCCACAACCCAATGTCCACAAGCTGCCTACTAGCAACAAACGCACCTTGGAACTCCGAAATTGTTTTCCACGTGATAGGCACACCAGAACTTTGTACACAACCCAAAAAGCTTATGGATCTAAATCCAATCAACTCTGCACCCCACCGTACACTTATGGTGAAATTATTTAAAGAATTCCATCAAATCCCTTTTCACCACCTCCCAAAAGCATTTAAAGAACTCCATCGTGAACCCTTCCGGACTTGGGGCATTATTATTACTAGCGCTGCAGACCGCATTCCTGATTACCTCTCCCATAAATTCCATCTCCAAAGCCATCCTCCTCCTTCACAATAGATCTAAATCGGATCTCATTCGGCATCGGCCTACCCCAACCGTCATCAACCTATAGATTCATATAGAAATTCAAAATCACTTCCTCAATCTCTCGTTTCCCCTCAATTCTTCTGCTCCTTTCAACCAAATAAAGTATGGTGTTTATCATCCACCAGGAGTTAGCATAAGAGTGTAAATTTTGGGTATTTTTATACCCAACCCTCAACCAATGAGCTTCAATTTCAGTTTCCACATTAATTCTTCCCCAATGCATTTCTGCTTAAATCTGTCTGTGAGATTCCTTCTAGCCTCCATCTCTTCAGTGAAGAGCTGTTCCACCTCCTCAAGCCTATCTAGGTATATGTTTGACCAAGTAATTCCTCGTTGGTGATCTCAATTCTACCAAATGCCTCAGCATTTCATTTTGTATCTCCTCCATAAGCTTTAAAAGATTAAAAGTTACCTGTATTCGGTCGTCCTAGAAATATGGCAGGACCGCCACCACCTCAGCACCAATTCATTTTGTAACAAAATGCTTTCAAATCTGAACATACTTCGCCCTCTTCCCCTAGCCAAGGTCGGACACCGGCCGAGGCATCCCCCGAACAAGCACCCCAAGGAATAAGTTTTCCCAAGACGTGGTATACAAGAATCTATCGAGTCTGGACACGATCCGGTCATTCCGTAAGTTCGACCAAGTAAAGGTATTTCCACCAATTGGCATGCATGTTAACAAAATCCCCGAAAACCCTCATCTCTTCAAACACAACATTGCCTCCTCCTTCTCACAGGTCCATCAGCAACACAACATGCCAGCTGCCAAGTACACACAATCCCCTCTAACTCATGCTAAAAGGTTTCTCTTAAGCCGTCCTCATTAGGACCATACACCCCTGTGAAGATCCTCAGCCGGTCACTGTCAGTGCATTTGAGGTTGACCGAAACCAAGAATTGCCCCACTGAAACTTCCATCTCTTGGAACATATTGGCATTTCAAACTACTAGAACCTCCCCAACCCCACCCTGAATCCTAACCTCCCCATTTCCATTGCCTCCCTGGTGCAATGGATCATATTTTCTCTGTATCATTCTGACCCCACTTCGTTTCCCAAAAGTAAACACACTGGATTTACTTTCTAGTAACATTGCTTTTATAACCAATCTTTTATTGAGATCGCACATCCCTCTAACCAAGATCAAATCCTCATAGAAACCAACCACCCACATAGCCCTCCACAGAAGCCTACCAATCCCCTCCTTTTCAATTTCTGAACCCTTTTTTTTGTCATAGCCTATGCCCCAATGAAGATGGAGTAGTTCTTGCTTTTTCCTCCTTTACTAACAGGGGTAGCTCCTTTCTTCGGCATTTCAAAGTGTAGAAACAATTCTCTTAATGGTGTTGTCCACCCCATGATACTCTATGCCCACATCTTCAGCATAACCGATCAATTTGCCAACCGTATCAAGTCTGATTCAACAGTTCATCATGTTGTCACTGTTCAAATCTATCTCCTCACTATTCCACCCCTTTGTACACGTTTTCGAAGATCCTCCCTCACATAATTTTTCTCTTCCATGCGATTGATCTAACCGGCATGATGTTCTTTGCACCCGATTTTGCCCAGTCATCATGACTTCCTATCACTTTTGTTTGTTACAACCCCAAAGTATGGGAAAGTTTACAAGCTAAAGAAGTCTATCTATGGGCTAAAACAGTCCCCTAGAGCCTTGTTTTAAAAGTTCAAACAAGCAACTATAAAGTTTGGATACAAAAGGAGCCGTTACGATCATATAGGTTGCGTATGGCATAGCTCTCTGCTAGCCTCTGCCATAGCAGAGTTCACCTGCTTTAGCAGGTTCCCATCCTCTTTGCTAACATCCTGCAACCCGTTTTAGTAGGTACGTCTTCTCCTTGATAACTCCTTGCATAGCAAGATTTTATGCAAGATTTACCTGTTCAGCAGTTCTACCCTCCTCTCTACTCATTCCTTATCAAAGCAAATTTTATTTCCTCTTGTAGGGAGTTAGTAGAGAGCAGGGAGGTTGCTGCTAAAGCAGGTAGATCCTCTTTTGCAAGGAGTTAGAAAAGAGAATGGAAACTAACTAAAATAGGTGAACTCTGCTATGGCAGACGCTAGCAGAGAGCTATGCCATACGCAGCCATATTGTTTGTGAAGAAAGGCACTCACAACACTTATTGTATATGTTAATGATATCATCGTCACCGAGAATGAAAGTGGGGAAATATTGAGGTTGAAATGCTATTTGGGACAAGTCTTTAATATAAAAGACATGGGCCCATTGAAATATTTCTTGGGAATTGAAGGGGCTAAATCTAAGACCGGGATAGCCCTATCTCAAAGGAATACATACTCGATGTATTGAAGCAAACAAGTATGATGGGGTACAAACTTGCTGCTACCCTAATTGAACAAAATCACTGGCTTAGTGGAGGAAATGATGAATTCCTCCAAGATGTGCGTATGTATCAACGAATTTTGAGGAAGCTCATCTACATGATTATGACTCATCCGGACATTGCATGTGATGTGAGCATTGTGACCAGTATATGCATTCACCAAGGACTATCCATTAGGATAGTGATATATAGGATTTCGAGGTACTTAAAGAGTAGCCTAGGGAGGGGCCTTCTCTGTAATCAGGTCACCTGGATATTGAAGTCTTCATTTATGTCAATTGTTGGTTCTTTGAGTGACAAGTCTACTATAGGTTATTGCACATTCCTAGGCGGAACCTAGTCACGAGGAAGAGTAAGACACAACATGTAGTTTTTAACATAGTTGCCATGAATTGGTACGGGGTACTGGTACGAATACGGGTACGGGTACGGGTACGTTTAAGTGAAAAAAATTTCGGGTACGTTTCTTATTAATACGTCTTCGGTACGATTTTGATACAATATAAAAATATAATAGATGCATTATAGGTATAAAATAGATACGACATTGGTACGACATGGATCCAAGATGGATTCATCATAGAAACACTAGTAGTGTGACATAGATGTGAAATGGATGTGACATATATGATATTGGTATAACATTGGTACTTCTTTTGTCTCTCTCTCTCTCTCTCTCTCTCTCTCTCTCTCTCTCTCTCTATATATATATATATATATATATATGAAAATTATATTTGCATGTACTAATATTTATAATTTAAAATTTGAGTTTAGACACATGATTCATTGAATGGGTGTAAAAGCACGTGATTGAATTTATCTATTAGTAGTATATAACAATATAATATACAATCTAAAGTACTTATTAAAAAATATTACTCGAAATATATATAAAGTGTACATATAACTATCAATCATATGCACATGAAGCTCATTCCACGATTTCATGATTTATAAAAAGAATGATTTTAGTGTCCATGGAAATCCAATAAATCGGATTATGACCTAATCTAATGGCTCTAAAAAATTGTTATATGGAAGAACGAAGTTAGTTTTATATTTGAGAATAGAAGTATCAATTAAATAGGAAATAAGTTTCTTTTTCAATAGAAATCAGTTTCTATATAAATTGAAACGGGTTTCTTCTATGATAGAAACCAATTTCTAATTAAATGAAATGAGATTCAATTATATATTGAAATGCGGTAGGCATGGGGATTGGTACGATGGGATAAAAAGGGTTACTGGGTAACTACATACTCTCTAAGTCTGATGCAGAACAGAGGAATCCGATTATGTGACATTACCTCCAAGTTGGGCATGACAAATATCTATCCTCCAACTTGCGGGGGAGTATTGGTGTGTCCTTAGAATTTATATTAAGATGGTGTGTGTGAGTGTGTAAGTGAATCCTATCTCACACAGCAAAATTCCTCGTCTTATAGTTGTGCGCATGTGTCAAAATAGTGGCCAGCGGTACATGATACGTATCGTTTGTATCGCTGGCCCGTGCGTATTTTTTTCGTTGTAGTACATTCAATGTATCAGCGATACCGATACGATACATATCGATATTGAGGGTGGACGATACAATACGGAAAACTGAGATTTGACCAATGGTTGTGCGGCAATGAGATATTCTCTCTCTTCCACAAGCTAATAAATAAGGTGAGGCGGGTACGATCTCGCAAGCCCCACATGTGACATATTTTTGGAACACCTATGAGTTAGTTATCTTTCTTGAAGTCATTTCATTTTTCGTTATTAACCTATAAGTTTGTATCGACTTCTATTAGGAGTTTAGCCGTACAAATAGATAAATAAAAGCATTTTTCCTTAGGTAATTAGGTGTTTTATTTTAGACTTTATGCGTGTTTATGTTACTTTTCATTGTTAGGTTAGACTGTTAATCCTTGATGCTTAAATTAAGTTATTAATTAGTTGCAATCCTATATAAGGAAGGATGGCAATGACAGCTCGCCTACTCCGTCAGACCAGCTCAGTTTAACGAGGGTCCGGGCTTGACCATAAAGTTCAAGGGCCAGGGTTGGGCTAGCACTTTAAGCATGAAATTTAAACGGGCTAGGCTCAGGCTTAACCCCCAAGGTCCATAAAGCTCTCACACATAATTGGTATATTGATTTTCACTTGCAATATTTTAAAAAAATAAATCTTAAAAGAACTACAAATTCTCAAATTTTAAACTCGAGACATTTTGGAAATTGATATTTACTTCTTAAGCATTTGCAATATATAAATATACATCTAATTTATGAATAAACATACCGGGCCAGGCTGGGCTGGGTGTCATGTCCAGCGCTTCACACAGGATCTTTCCTACCATATTTGTACATTAGTGTATATACAGGATTATTCACATACCAGGAAGACTATAGATAAAGGAAGAACCTAGAGTCCCGGAAGAGTAGTCGTGTAGAAACTTAGAAAATGAACCTAGGAAGTATGTGGAACCAAAGAAGTGTGGAGAAGTTTCTAGAGAGAATTCTAGAACTTTCCCAACCGTTGGATGTGAGACACATGTCGCAATCTCACACTGTCCATTATACATTTTGTAGCCTATAAACAGGGTAGAGGGCCTCATTTGCAAGGAACCTCACAACTTGTAAGCATTCTTGAGTTGAATACAAAGAGTCTTTCCCTTCCCTCTCTTCGGTTCTCTTCTACTCTCTTAGTCTCTTTGTATGTTTTCGGAATTAGGTTGATCTTGCGACGCTAGGGAGCAACCAAACGCAAGAGTCGCACGGATTGTCGGAGCGCAAAGCTAAGTCTGTGACAGTTGGTATCAGAGCCACATCGGTTTCGGGGAAAGCAACGTTGATTGGAAGGGGAGACCAATCCGAGTAGGAGATCACCATGTCATCCAAATTTGTGCAAGAGGGAGGACTCGGCAGCGAGCGCGGCAAGCCAAGGAGAGAGATGTCTCATGATTTGGTTACTAGCTTTGACACACGGCTCGCTAGGGTGGAGCTAGCCATTGCCGATGGGAACAATCAGTTTGACAAAGTAGGCCAAAGCATCTCGACTCTAGAGGAACTCGACCCGCTACGAGGAGAGGTGCAAGGTCAAGTCCACGTCATAGCACACGAGCAACGCAAGGAAAGGGATGCACGCGGAACTTCGAGACTAAGGTATGGGATGCCCTCAATGCCATTTATGCACAGTTAGAAGAGATCAAAGGCGATTGGGCCTTATGCAAGAAGGTCGTGCCTAGTGGTGTGGTCACGACTTAGGATGCAACAAAGGTAAAGGCACCCAAGCCCAAAACCTTCAGTGAGTCTACAAATGCTAGGGAGATAGACAATTTCCTTGTGGCACTTAGAACAATATTTCAAGGCCATCTCCCTAGACGGTGAGAGCCAAAAGGTGTAAACCGCCACAATCTACCTCAACGACACGGCTATGTTGTGGTGGAGGCGGCGCGAGGCGGATATGGAGCAGGGCATTTGCACCATCGACACTTGGGAAGATTTTAAGGAGTTGAAGAAACAATTCTATCCCGAGAATGTCAAATACTTTGCGCGATTGAGGCACACGGGGATTGATCCGGGACTACGTCAAAGAATTCTCCACAGTAATGCTCGAGATCTCAGATATGCCGGAAAAGGACCTCTTCTTCAATTTCATGGATGGTCTACAACCATGGGTGGGTAGCTTCGGCCATGGCCGCCACGGAGTCCCTCGTAGAATTCAAGTGGTCCGAGACATCTAAAAAGCAGGCTCCCAAGGGCAACTATGGCATAGGTGGGGGAGATACCCTCACATTCGAAGGAGGATGCCGACAAGTCAGTGCATGGAAAACCTTCAAGGAACTACAAGGGAGTGCCCAAAAAGGAAAGCCCTTACAGCCCTTGCCTCTCAACTAGACGAGAACAACGACACGGAAGACATGACAGAGGCCAACTGGAATAAGCCCACGACATACAGTGCGAGGAGTAGCACTAACCATGGGTGGTGAATGGAGCGAGACCGTAGACTTGTCGGTGGTCCCAATGGATGACTTCCAAGTAGTGTTGGGGATGGAGTTCCTTAGCAGAGTAAAGGCAGTGCCCATGCCTTTTGTGAACATCGTCTGCATCATGGAAGAGAGTGCTCCATGCATGGTTCCAGTGGCAAGGGGAGCCAAAGCATCTACGAAGACTCTATCTACCTTACAGTTGGCCAAGGGGGTCAAGAAAGGAGAAGTGACTTTCTTAGCCACCTTTTCTCAGAAACTACAACTTAGGAAGAGGTGGACCACAAAAACAAGTTAGAACCCGAGGCAAAGCCACTTGCCGAAGCACCTTATCGCATGGCACCCCCAGAGTTGGAAGAGTTGCGGAAGCAACTCAAAGACTTGTTGAATGCTAACTACATCCAACAGTCCAAGGCCCCTTACGGAGCATCAGTGTTATTTCAGAAGAAACACGATGACTCCCTACGATTATGCATCGACTATATGGCGCTCAACAACGTCATGATCAAGAACAAGTATCCCATACCGCTCACAGCCGACCTCTTCGATCAATTGGGAGGAGCTCGTTACTTCTCGAAGTTTGACTTGAGATCAGGGTACTATCAAGTCCACATCATTGAAGGAGACGAATCGTAGACTACATGTGTGACTAGGTATGACTCGTATGAGTTCCTTGTTATGCCCTTTGGTCTTACCAATGCCCCAACAACTTTTTGCGCACTTATGAACAAGATGTTCCACCCCTATCTCGATCGGTTCGTTGTGGTCTATCTTGACGACATTGTCATATATAGCAAAACATTGGATGAACACATAGAGCACTTAAGAAAGGTGTTCCAATTACTTCAAAAAAATGAGTTGTATGTAAAGAGAAAGAAGTGTCCCTTCGCTCAGCCAGAAGTATTGTTCTTGGGGCACAAGATACAAGACAGCTAGTTAAGTATGGATAGCAGTAAGGTACAAGCTATCGAAGATTGGGAGACACCAACCAAAGTAACCGAGCTTAGATCGTTTCTAAGTTTGGTAAACTATTATCGAAGGTTCGTACAGGGGTACTCAGGGAAGGCAGCACCCCTCACCGATCTACTGAAGACAAATATAGGACGGACAAATGCCACCGGGCCTTCGAGGGTTTGAAGAAACCAATCATGGAGGAGCCTGTTTTGAGCTTACCAGACCTTGACAAGCTTTATGAAGTTCAAACCGACGCCTTTGACTTTGCTATCGGCAGAGTATTGGTACAAGGTGATCATCCAATAGCCTTTAAAAGTCGGAAGCTCAACGACACAAAGAAACGCTACACCACCCAAGAAAAGGAGATGACTGCGGTGATGCATTGCTTAAGAACTTGAAGACACTACCTCTCAGGATCCAAGTTCGCAGTCTCAAAAGAAACTAAGTCCCAAGCAAGCTAGATGGCAAGATTTCCTGGCATAGTTCGACTTGATATTCGAATACAAGCCAGGAAGGGCTTACTTGGTGGCTGGCGCGCTAAGTAGGAAGGGAAAGTTGGTAGCATTGAAGGGTTGAAGGAAGACCCTTTAGCAAAGGACTTACTAGAAATGGCGCGCGCAAGACACACAAAGCGATTTTGGGAGAATGACAAGTTACTCTACGCCAAAGGAGGTAGAATCTACGTACCTAAATGGGGTAACCTAAGGAAATAACTCACCAAGGAGTGTCACGATATTCGATGGGCTGGCCACCCTGGCCAACGTCGCACGATGGCACTCGAGTCTGCTTACTATTGGCCTTGGATGAAAAGTGACGTCGAGGCCTATGTGAAGACTTGTCTTGTGTGCCAACAAGACAAGATTGAGCAACAACAACCAAGGGGATTATTGGAACCCTTACCTATCCCAACGAGACCATGGGAAAGCGTTTCCATGGACTTCATCAATGCCTTACCCAAAACAGAGGGATGTGGGTCCATCTTGGTGGTAGTGGACAGATTTTCCAAGTATATCACCTTCATCGCAACCCCGACAGATTGTACTGCTGAAGAAGCTACAAGTTTATTCCTCAAAAATGTGGTGTATTAGGGAGTACCACTAACCATCATCAGTGATCGAGATCCTCAGTTCACTGGGAGGTTTTGGACCGAGTCGTTCAAACTATTGGGGTCCAATTTACACTTCTCCACAAGCTTCCACCCCAATCCAATGGCCAAACAGAGCACGTCAACGCCCTCGTAGAGTTATACCTATGACACTTTGTAAGAACCAAAGAGATTGGGTGAAGATGTTGGATGTTGCCCAATTCTCTTATAATCTACACAGGAGTGAGTCTACACATACCAACCCGTTTGAGCAAGTAACGGGTCAACAACCACTCACTCCTCACTATTGTGACAGGGTACACAGGAAAGAGCCCAACTGCCTACCAATTCGCCAAAGGGTGGCAAGAAAAAGCAGACATGGCAAGAGCACACCTTGAAAAGGCCACCAGGAGAATGAAGAAGTGGGCAGATATGAAGAGGCGGTCTGTTGAATACCAAGTAGGTGATTTGGTAAAGATCAAACTCATACCCAACAAAACAAGACCTTCAGGAAGGTACACAAGGGGTTGATCCGAAAATACGAGGGCCCCTTCCCAATCACTAAAAAGATAGGCGATGTGTCCTACTAGGTCAAACTACTCGAGAAGCTGAAGATCCATCTGGTCTTCCATGTTAGCAATTTAAAGTCATACCACGAAGACACGGAGGAACCGAGTCAGGGCATCTCGAAGCAAGCCCCAACCGTCGTAACGACTTCTTCGACAAGGAAGTCGAGAACATCCTCACAGAGAGTAATAAGGAATCGAGGCGTTTTGTCCCTACAAGGAGGACCTCGTAAAATGGAAATGGTTACCAGACAGCGAGGTTACTTGGGAGCATGCTGAGGAGCAAATACGGTGATTCGAAGAAGAAGATGCGACGAATACGTCGCCAGCATAGGTGGGGGAAAGTGTCATGTCCCGCGCTTCACATAGGATCTTTCCCACCGTATTTGTACATTAGTGTATATACGAGATTATGTACACACCTGGAAGACTGTAGATAAAGGAAGAACCTAGAGTCCTGAAAGAGTGTAGAAACTTAGAGAACAAACCTAGGAAGAATGTGGAACCAAAGAAGTGTGGAGAAGTTTCTAGAGAGAATTCTAGAACTTTCCCAATCGTTGGATGTGAGACACGTGTCACAATCTCACCGTCCATTGTACACTTTGTAGCCTATAAATAGGGTAGAGGGTCTGATTTGCAAGGCACCTCACAACTTGTAAGCATTCTTGAGTTGAATACAAAGAGTATTCTTTCCCTTCCCTCTCTTGAGTTTTCTTCTACTATCTTAGTCTCTTAGAGTTTGAATTAAAGGCGATCTTAGGCCTTAGGCGACCAATCGCAAGACATTGTTGTGAGCACAACGCTAAGTCCGTGACATTGGGCTTTGCAGGTTTGTTGAAGGTTGGGCTTGTGGCAAGTTAGGCCATGTTAAAATTTGCCAGGCCGTAATTGGGTTTACCCTAGCCCACCCCATTACCAGCCCTACATGTAACTTACATATATGACCATATTGTTTCAAGTAGTTAATATATTGGTAGATATAATTAAAGCAAAAGTTCAATACTTCGGATAAGTAAATCCTATAATTATACAAAAGGTAAACAAAGACGAATTTTGGTTGAGTTTTATTAGTAGAAAAGTGTAGTTATGTTAATTGAGCTTCAAGTTCTCATATTACTAATTTCTAGTTCTTGCTCTCTCTATTTGGTGATAATTTTGGTTGCATTTTATATTTATAAAAAAACTTGGACTTTTTACTACATCTTTTTTTCTAATGTTTTTTATTCTACATCACTTCATCGACTTGTTTGAGCAAATAAGTTATTAAAATTTGATGCCCATCAAATAGAAAAACTACTAAAATTTTGCCCATTTCGAGAAATCCAAATTTAAGTGCAGCATACCTGTAATGTCTATTTTGTGTGAGATCCCTATTGCCGTTAACGATTTGGAGATCTGTTTTGCCACCTCCTCATATTGTTCATTTTGCACCAGCGGGAAGACGGTGCATTTAATGGGTGCAACAAGAGGAGGGAAACTAAACACGTTAAATTGTTCATCTCCACCTTTGCTTGGCCTTGTGTAGAAGGAATGCTCGAAGAGACAGTAGATAATCCGTCCAATACCAAAAGATGGCTCAATTACCGAAGGCGTAAATACCCTTTGGTGTTCCTTCTTTATCTCTTTAGAAATCGACACCATTTTTTCCGTGATCGTGACAACTTTACCAAGAGTGCAGACCTCGAACTCCATCTCTCCTTTGGATTCTAAAGTGGCTTTCATTTCCATAGCTTCTGTTTCATTCATGGCCTACCCACAAAGAAGACTAGTAAGAGATGTAAATTTGAGGATATGAAAATAAAAAATAAATAAATATAGAGAATGGGGAGTATGCAGCTGGTTGCAGTGATCCACGTGGCATGACCAACCTAAAACAACATCCGTTTTGGATTGATCAGCGATGGGGCATGTGGTTTTTTTTTTTTGGGACTTTTTTGGTCCTCATTTAATGAGTAAAAGATAGCATAACACTACACAAAACTGGTGAATTGAATTTGGGCTCCTTTGACCACATTTTCAACGGTGGATATGTATCGGATAGTGCCCAATTTTTTTGGGTGGCACTTGATCGATGTTATCCAAGTTGTCGTGGCACCCGATCCTTGTGATGGATGGTACTTGATCGATCTTATCCAAGTTGCCGTGGCACCTGATCCTTGGGATGGGTGTCACATGATGCCCAGCTGATGTGGACGAAGGGATAATCCCTGCATCCGGACGCATGGTCCCTGCCCTCATAAATCTAATACAATTGCAGCTCTCTACACGAAAAGAAACCTATGGTTATACCTCCAAAGCTTCAACCACCATCTCTTGGTTACCCTTAAATGCAAGACCAAGCTCCTCCTTTGCCGGGGCTATAATCAGTTTCTGACGTTTCAAACCAAATGACATTTTTAAACAATTATTGATAGTAATGCAACAGATAGTTTAAATGGAAAAATGAATAGATCACTTTATTAAAAAATTACCTGCACCTCCCTATGTTCTGAAAACTTTTCATGAGCGACCAGAGGGACACCACTTTTCTCCTGTTATACAGCATAAAAAAATTTCAAGAGTAACATAATTTTATTAATTATTAGACATTCATAGCATTACGGGCATGGTATCAAAATTCGGCCGATATCGATACATATCGGTTTTGTCGAGAGCCGATAACATCATACCAATGCCACCTCGATACAGGTATCAAGGTCGTATCGGTATCGGCCGATATTATCTCGGTATCGGCAGATACCGACTGTTTTACAAAAAATATATATATATTATTTTTTCAAAAAATAAATATATTGGCCGATACTGTATCGGCAATACCTATCCCTATCGGTCGATACGTATCGGACCAAGAGGGACCAATACCCGATAGCAATATTGATACCTTGGTTATAGGCAAGTGGGTGTGAAAGGAGAGTCCAGTTATGTAGGAACGTGATGTTGGCCAATCAAATAAATTTGTAATTTGGTATCATCCAATATAAAATTTCGCTTAGTTCTTACCGTGTGAGCACGTAGATCATATGCAGACCTATCTGCAATACCAACACACTCAATCCAGCCATAGGAGCACTCTATCTCAGCGTCCCAACAGTCTGCAGCATAATGAGCCATCTCGTTTGGCAAATGCTGCCGGAATCGTAATTGTTCTTTGTCAATTCCGAGATGCGTGAGAAACAGATAAACCCTCCCAATGAAGTAGCCAAGTGTTTGGTTGTTGACAGTTCCCTAAGCAAGGCAAAGGACAAACTAATGTTTTATCTTTTGACCAACACCAGAAGCAAAGTGGGTGCCGTGTAAACAATAAATAATAAGTCAAAGCAAATGTGGATATTTGAGAAAAGGGAAAGGGTAGCAATTTTTGTAACAAAAGATTTTTGCAGGGCAACTGATAGTTCCACAAGTCACACCGTTGACTGCCTTGAATCAGATGATAGAGATCGTTTTTCATCTCGATCTTTTACACATTAGATCTTAAGATCATGGCCCACATATCAGATAGTCAGATGCGGATTACACGTGGCACATCCCCAAGGCCATCGTGATCATGGCGTACCATGGTACACTGTATCACGGATGTTTGCCACGTGGAATCAATATTTGACCGTCTGATACGAGGGGAATGATCTCAATATCTAAGGGCAAAAACTACCTCTAGCATCTGATCTAAGGCAGTCAACGGTGTGAGCGGTGGACCCATCAGTTGCACCGCAAAAATCTTTAGTTTGCAAAAATCGCTACCCAAAAGGAAATAGACCCGAGAAAAATGCAACCTTTGAAACTGCTTCACCAAGGCAAAGTTTTTTGGCTGGTTTTCCTGTCAGTTGCTCTTCCCTTGGGAACATCAAGAATTCCAAATCAGCAACATCTTTATATTTTGGGTGGGCTTTATCGTCAGGATCTACGAAATGCTCAATCTCTGCTAAAGTAAAGTCACGGACTCTTAGAAGACCTTGGCGAGGAGATATCTGGGTATCCAGTGCAGTTTATTAAATAAAAAATCAGTTGCCTGAAATGCACCAATCAAGCAAGCATACATATACGAAGCAGGGATTTTTATGGACAATATATAAATTTTTATAATCAGTCAAAGACTATATAATTTATTTTAGTATATCAATAATATCCAACATTTTGAAATGAACAAATATTCATTGGTGTGCAGAATAACAACAATTATGCTTTGCTTGTTAACTCGATTTCTAGCGATTTTTCACTGTAAATTTGAAATTTTCGGCGAAAACATGATTTACACGTGTCTGGCAGAGTCGTGGGTCCCACTTTTCCCGAGAAAATTAAAAAAAAAAAGTCAAAAAATAAAACCGACCAAAATTCTCCTAGAAATTTATTCCGCCCACGGTTTTGGTAAAAACGAGAGGAAGAGGGGCCATCTCGTCTTCTCCTTCATCGACGCCCAAAGCAAGCCCCGCCATCTCTCTTCCCCATTACATAGGCACTTGCCTTCTCCTGCTCCTTCTTCTTCTTCTTCTTCTTTGGTTAACAGCAATCTTCCTCGTAGGATCATCAAGGTATACATCCATCTCTGTCCGCTCAAATTAGGGTTTTGACGTTCTCTCTCTTGTTTTTTTCTTTCTCGCTCCTAGGGTTTCTCGATCGCATTCTAATTCTTCGTTCCTTAATTCTCTGATTGAACGGGACACCCAACGGGCTCCTCAGCGAACCAAGTATCCTCTTTTCTTTTTTCGATTAGGTTTTGTGTTTGATCAGCTAGTGTGATGAAATGGATGTTCTATGTTGTACGATTTCGATTCGATTGCGGTTGGTAGGTTTAGGGTTTTTTATTATTTTGGTTTTTGATTCGTTCATGCAGCTCCGGGTATTAGCGCTTCACCATCGGAAGACAACATGAGGTACTTCAATGTTATAATCCTTGGTCCGACGCAGTCTCCTTACGAAGGTATCAGTTTTGTTTCGTAGATAAATAAATTAGTGTTTGATCTCCGATAGATAGCGAGTTGCATCGATAATTGATCCATTTAATTTATTGTCTGACCATCCATAAAAGGAATATATTGTTTGATAGAATGTAATGTTTTGTTACATATAATTGAAGAGCAAGGTGACCAAATTCAAGCCACAACTTTTTGAAAAAATCAAAAAAATTGGGACAAAATGCAAAATTTTCCCCTTTCTTTTCCCAATTTATATATTTTTCCCATATTTTTTTCTATCATTGTTATTACTTTTATTAACATCGTTTTTATGATGTTTCAGTACCCAAAATAGTCCCCTTTTCCCTGAATTTGCCGAATTTTTCCCAGGCGGATTTATTTCCGAACCCGACTTGGTCACTTGGTGAAAAGGAGTCCCTTTCAAAAATACATAAAATTTTCTTTTGATGGATGGATTAGTTTTCACCCAGCGATGGTCAGTGATTTGAATTGCATCGATAATTGATCCATTAGTTTCTTGTTTGATGAGTGAGAATCGCTCGTAAGCTCATTACATTTGCTTTTTGTATGCGACCTGAATTCAGTACCAATACATCGTCATTTTTTTGTTATTCTTTTTTTTCCCTATAATTCGCCAGAATTTGTGGCTATCAGTTATGACCCCCATGTTATACCGCGAATTGTATTATTTTACTAGTGAATTTTGTCATAGGTGAATGAGCAGATTCATATGTGAATGGTTGTGTGAATGTGTGATAAAGTCTGCGATAAAGAAACTTTATTAATTTATTTATTATATTAATAGGCGTTTCATGCTGGAAGACTTATTTATGCAATTTATTGACAATATGTTCCAACTGCCTTCAGCTAATTTTCCGAATTTCCTGTCACCACCAGCCCAACAACCCCAACCTTCATATAATCGGGTGACACCTTCAAGCGTTTCTAATTCAGTTCACTTGCTCCGGTGGCTGCAAGAGCGTCTCCATCTCTTAGTAATCCCTCTTATTGGTTGGTCTGGGCTTTTTTCTTCCTTTCTTCGTGTCTGGTTTTGATTCAATAACTCAGTTCACTCTCTCTGGTTGCTGCAAGAGTGTCTCCATCTGTTAGTAATCCCTCTTATTGGTCAGTCTGGGCTTTTTTCTTCCTTTCTTTGTGTCTGCTTTTGATTCAATTTTCTTCAATTGGTGCAGCCTCTTTTTTTGTGTAATTGATAGGTTGGATCTCAGGATCTCCAAATCCCACATTTACCACATTTATCAAAATAATAAAAAGAAATTTTGATCCCATTTACTGAAAGATGTGCTGTTAGATTATCAGCTAGTAACTGGTGTTAGTATCACTAGCAGGGTTTTTGCTATTGGTTTTGAGATAAAATATTGTTCATGCCAGTATCAAGATGAGAAAATCAAAGTCTCTATTTTGCTTCATGGATTTTCTTTCTATAGGACTAGTGGAAGAATAGCATGGTTCGGAAGAGGGCCTATAGGAGGGGAGGAGAACTTTTTTCGTTTTATTTTCTTTTTCAACAGATTGATTTTTGGTAAGGGCTTTGACATTCAGAGAGGCTGATTTTTATGGCCACCTTTTTTGGGAGTTGACCTTCATGGGTAAGTTGTTTTTCATATTGCATGTAGTAATTGTATGACTTGAGCCCATGGTATGTCTGATTGCAGATTAACAGTCTATGTAGAATGTTTAAGTGCTTATTTTGATGTTCTATTTGGATTTGTTCTAACATTCTTACAAAGAGATTTTACCAGGATGAGGTTATTTTTGGTCATTTGCTGCTTATAAGGATGACTTCTTAACTTATTAGATTGTATTCTTATGCTTAATTTATCCTCTCAGTTGTTAGGTTTCATTTCGATAGCTGGTGTTCTATATATATATATATATATATATATATATATATATATATATATATATATATATATATATATATGTATGCTACTCGTGCATTGCTTTTATTTCTTCAGTTTACATTAAATGAGCCCAACAGTCATTAGGCTTGAACTGACTTCTTCAAGCTGGTTTAGGTAAGAAAATGTTGCTCAAGAATGGATATTGCTAGTGTTGGTGTACATAGGTTATATTGTAAAATGTGGTGTTAATACTGGATAATAGGTGTATATGTAATATCATATGATTAATATAAAAGTTAGTGAAGTGCATTTCCTCATTAACAGCAGGAAATCTGAGTTCGAATCCGGCCCCTCCCTTGAGGCCACCCTAGGGATGATTTATATCTCCTGCAGACCCGGCACGTGCTAACTTGGAGCACACATGTGCCTCTGGGATTAGTTGGGAGCTCTAAGGGGCCAGGAAATCCAAGTTAAAAAAAAAGGATAATGGCATCTCTAATGCAACCGTAGTATGTACCCGTAAAAGAGTTCTTTTTTTAAAATAGGAAAGTAAGTAGCTATATATGTTTTTGTGTATGTGACTGATCTTTCTTATTGTAGGGAAGAACCAAGGCATTAGGATTGAGCAAGGGGAGAACTCTCTGCCTGCAATTCTCTGTAGACATAAGGAACAAGAAGGCACCAGCGCTACCTAGAGGATTCAGTGGGAATGCCTATGTAGTGGCTTCTGTCTCTTTCACCGCCGCAAAGCTTGAAGAAGAGAGCATTTGGGCTATAGTTGAGAAGATCAAGGAAGCAAAAAGATTGATAGCGGCCAAGGAAATGCAGTCTATGCATCCCCATTGGCACCTCCTCTTGTACAAGTTGCATATTTCATGCAAAGCTCAAATGAAATGAAGGGCATTGATGTTAGAATTGGCTTGCTCCCTCAACATTTGATGGGACGGACAAATTTCCCTTCTTTGATTTGGTTGGAATTGAGACAACATAAGACTTTTTTAGTGGTTGAAAGTATCAAATCTCCCTCTAGTTGCATTTCAGTTCATAGTACTTGTGTGTAATTGGAAATATTAAAAAGAACTACAAAGAAAAAGAACCATTTACTTTATTTTTGTTGCAACAATAGCGTAAGTTTGTTGGAATTCCCAATTGAACAAGATTAGTCAAGTTTATACAAGTGTTAAATCAGGTCTAAAAAATTCACTTGCTACAAGTTAAAATCGCCGGAAAAGGGTACATATCGCCCCCAAAATCGCCGGTGAATCATTGGCGACGCCTCTTTCCTTGGCAGTCCCACCACCGCCGGCAAAGGTTTTATCAACGGTTTGTGATAATTTTAACGACGGATTTTTGCGGCCGGGAAACGCCATGCAATTTGTAGTAGATCTTGCATGTGCCTTTGATCGGATGATAAAAACTATATATCGGGTGAATCTATTGTGGATTTTAAAGATAATCAAATTTTACGGATCTTAGTAGACCCCATTTTATTTAATTGTGATTTCTGTATAGTGTATTTGAATGTGTGATTTTGGGTTTTCTTAGGATTCCTTTTGTAGTTTGTATTTGTGTTGATTTGGGATTTGGGGTTTTGCATTTGGGATTTTGGTTTCCTGAATTGTTCTCATATATTTGTCATTTTTTATTTAAAAGAAAATTATATAGAAAATACCCATCGATCTGGATTGTCCGATTGGTGCATTAATTTCTGGGAAATGTTCTTAGCCATCTGATCAATCACCTACTTTTGGATGGTTAATAGCGAATTAGCGATATAGGCAACAACCTACAGAGTCTTCAATGGTTTGACCCTTATGAATTGACAATGGCTTCCTAATAAAATAAAAATAAAAAATTGAGGTTTAGAAACCGAAAACCGACCGATTCGGTTTTGAACCTTATCGGTTCGGTTTCGGTTTCATAAAATAGAAACCGATAGTTATCGGTTCGGTTTCGATTTTGCCCCAAAACCGACCCGAACCGACCCGATAGCACCCCTACCAGATCTTTATATTGTGTCGTTCGCATCCAGTGGCACACTTTCTGACAAATAGTGCCACATGTCCAAAATCAGTGACCCGTTCTCAATCTTGTTGGGGAATAAGTCAGTTACCATATAAGTATATAACAACTCCACAAGAAAACCCATGGCATGTCTCATTGTTTCTATGAGGCTACAAATTTGAAGAGTTTCAACCCAATCTCGAGATCTCGATTTCCTTATTTTGGGTAGGAATAAGGTTCAACACACACACATATATAGGCTCAGTCACGGAAGCTCGGACCATGCTCACGATACTCTCTTGAAATAGAGCTTCGATAGTTTAGAAAACAAGACATCAGTGTTGAAAAACATGGAAGGCACAACTCGCACGCATTTTTAAGCATAGTCACAAAGTTGGAAGTCGGCAATAAATTGTCAAGGGTCTAAGTCGAGAAAATAGGTCAAAGTCAAAAAAATTCGAGGAAAAAGAAAAACTTCAAAAAATATATCGTAATATTATTTTGAATTAATAATAATGATTTTGATGAACAAAAGAGGTAAAACCTAAAGGTTTTTTATGGATAAAATGAACAAAAATCGTACAAAACCTAAAGGTTTCTTATGAACAAAATAGTACAAAACCTGAAGGTTCTTTTTGCCCTAGTGGGAAAAAGAAGGAAAAAAAGCATAAAAAACATCAGAAACATCGCCAATTAATTGGTTAGGTCGCAAATTGGCCGATTAATCGGCGACAAAGTAGGGAGGACTGTAAGTCACTGACTTTTTCCGACTAGTTTTAAGTCGAGACTTTTGTGACTATAATTTTAGTCTATAGCAATAGAGCAAGAATCAAGAAATAATACGAAACCTCATTTCTGAAAGCCCGACCAATCTGAGCTGCGGCAAAAGGAAGTTGGTTGTCGTTGCAATCATACAAGTCCTTGAAGTTCACAAAAATGCCCTGAGCAGTTTCAGGGCGCAGATACCTGCACACGAAACATAACATAGTCAAACACATGCAGAGGAACATAGTTACCAAGTCAGAATTCAGAAGAAAATTGGCAAGGCCAAAAAATAAAAAGAAAAAAGAAACATGAAAAAATCAGCAAATTTCAGAAAAAAAATCGGGAAGCAATTGGAAAAAAGTAATGGAAATATTAAAAAAATTAATATTTATTTGATAAAAAAGAGGAAAATTTCGGAAAAAATCGTAGAAAACGTGTTTAAAACGTAGAAATTGCGGGGTTTTTTAAAAAAAATTAAATACAAGTATATAAATTCTCACCCTAAACGGATATCTAATATAAATTCTCACCCTGGACTCAAACCAGATGGGAGATTTATATCTGAAACATTAAATTGATAGCGCCTGGACCAGAAAGAGAGTTTTTAGTGTCTGGAGCGGTTATGCTGTATTCCTTGATCTTTGCAGCCAATTCCTCAGCAGAAAATGAGGAAATTTTCGGAAAAAAATCGTAGAACAAGTGTTTAAAACATAGAAATCACAGGGTTTTTTAACTTTTTTTCAATACAGGTATATAAATTCTCACCCTGAACTCAAACCAGATGGGCCGATTGATATCTGAAACATTAAATTGAAAGGGTATGGATCAGAAAGAGAGTTTTTTGTGTCTGGAGCAGTTATGCCGTACTCCTTGATCTTTGCACCCAATTCGTCAGCAGAGAGATCATCTAGAACCGCAAGAACATGTTTCAGCTCAGCTGCCTTCTCAGCTGGTAAGGTGAGGTCCTTTTGAAGCTTCTCCTTACAAAAATCTTTGAGCAAGTGATCTGCTCGATAACATGTACCGGTTTTTTCATCCTTAACCATGAGATCCGTGAACTTTTCGACATGACCTGAAGCCTTCAGCACGACTTCAGGTGTGACACATGGGCAATGCACCTCCAACATGTTCTCCTCAAGGACAAAATGCTGAAAAATAACCACAATATCATCATCAGGGGAGTAGCCAGGATTTTCTGTTGGTGGAGCTTGTACACCACAGATTTCGGGGGACGCTTATACACAGAAGAGAGCTGTATAAGAAGTATATCTCATACAAATTCAAGAGTTAAATGGGAACTTCACCACACTCTTCAATGTGGCTCCACCCCTTATCACCATCATCATCATCATTTCTTTGTCCCATCAATTGGGGGTCGGAAAAAATGAACCAGTTAATATCAGCTCCAAAATTCAAATTTGCAATAAAAAATGACCGACAAACTATATTATATAGAGTTAATGGGCTATTACCAACTTCAATAGATCGAGATCTACTGACCTCGATCTCTTACCACCAAAGGCTCACATGTGCAGCTTTCAGGGAATTGACATCTGCAAATGTCAGCTTTTGACATGTAGTAGCCTCTAAAATAGTGTCACTTTTAATCGCAATTGGTATAATGTTGATAACTGAACAAAGGATAAGCTGGTGATATTGAGGTGGTCTTAAGCCTGGAACCATGTAACGTTCATTATTACAAGGCATAGAAAATTAAAGGTTATAGGCAAGAAAATATTTAACAGACATTTTTATTAGGTTCAAGTGTTTGACCACATAAATAAACTCAAATAGATTTCAATAAATGGCATCCTAATCTTCTAAAGAAACTGCAAGAAAAAAAATTAAACTAGCAAAAATAGGAAGCCAAATGTGCAGATTTAGCTGTAGGCCAATTACAATTCAATTTATCAAAAAAAAAAAAAAAATAGATGCAAGAAAAAAGAACAGAGAAAACAAAACTAGCGAAAAATAGGAAGCCAAATGTGCAGATTTAGTTGTAGGCCAATCACAATACAGTTTTATCAGATTTGTCATCGCCTTGACACTGTAGAAATGTCCACAAAGTACCTAAAACTTGGGGCCTGTGCAACATCATTTTTGAGACCTGATTCCCACAAATGTGCTAGAATCCGGAAGTGGTTTTTGCTATTTTCAGACTCTGGCCATTTTCAAATTAAAACTGATCAAGTAAAGCTGTTTTTTTAAGGAAGATATTGTTTTTCAAAGCCAGAAGCAGGAATCAGGCCCGTGGGAGCATATTTCCAAACAATAACTTAGAATTTTTTCAGGTGTTCTGGGAGTCTGTGAAAACCGAGACTTTGGGGTTAATGGTTTAATTCCACACTAATGGGGTGGTTGGTAAAAGCATGAACTCTCATTCCTAAAGTTGATGAGACAATGAACACCACTGATTTTAGGTCAATCAGCTTGCTAGGGAGTGCCTACAAAATACTCGCTAAGGTGCTTGATAACGGGATGAAATGGGTCATTGGAGATGTCTTCTCCTTCCCACAAGGGGATTTCATTCCTGGCAGACAGCTTCTAGATCATGGTGACTGCTAGGGTTGTGCATTTCTTGGACCAAACAGACCAAACCGTCGGGTTTGGTTCGGTTTGGACGGCTACCGGTTTGGGTTTGGTTTGGAAAAAAGGAAAACCGAAAAGTTTGGTTTGGTTTCGGTTCCACACCGAAACCGACCAAACCGAATGTAGTTTGTAAGTAATTATATATATATATATATATATAGGGGTTTTGATTACTTTTAAAAGGCATTTAAGTAAAATGCATATTTTTATATAAAACCCTACCCTTGACTTTAGCTTAATCCTAAATCCTAAATCCTAAAGCGGTAAAATAGAGCTTATAGGAAAACCAGTTGAGAAGTTGAGAAAATTTTGATGTGCAAGTAGAACTTATAGGAAAACTGAAACCGACTGAACCAAACCGAACCGAATCGGGTTGGTTTGTTTTAAGAAAACTGAAAAAAACCCGAAAAAAATTGAAAAACCAAATAAATAGCTACAAAATAAATATATATATAAATAAATAAAGAAAAAACAGAAACCGACCCGAAAAACCCAAAATTTTCATGTATAGGTTCAGTCTCAAAAAAATAAAATTAAATAAAAAAATTGAGCTAGACAAACTAAGCTTCAAACAAAAAAATCAAATAACTAAAAATAAAAGAAAACACTAGAATTTTCTTCGGCGCCATTTAGCAGCTCAAGCTAAACGGCGCACGCTAGCTTCAGGCAAATACCTTACGCCAGAAAGCGAGAACGTTAGACTTAATAGCGCAACCGGGCGGCCCGTAATCATAAAGCCCAGCGACGCCCCCGTAGATCTTAAACGAAGGTGTATAAAATAAACGCCTCTCCAGCGTGTTAACGACCGCCTGACGGAACTCCTCTCTGCTAACGGCTCCTCTATTGCCGATAACGGCGGCCTGCAACTGCTTCGTATTTGACACCACCTCCGGCTTCAAATGAGATACCTGACGGCGTCGATCTCCATCTTCGATCTCCGCCTTCGATGCGGCGCCACAGGCCTTGAGGTCCCTGACCGCGTCGTCACCTTGGGCGTCAACGGCCGCTTGCTTTTCGGCTAACGCCGTTCTCAGGATTTCTTCTGCGCCGTCCATCGCTGACGGATTCCGTCTGGTCAGGGTTTCGTCGATTGTGAGGGTGAGGGTGTGGATGAGAGAGGAGAGAGTCGAGGTGTAGTAAGGAGTGGGAGGCGCAGGTTAGGGTTAGGGATATGGATTGTAAGTAGCTTAGGGTTGTTAGTAAGTAGCGTAGGTTAAGGAGTGGGAGGCGCAGGTTAGGGATATGGTTTGTAAGTAGCTTCGGGTTTGCAAGTAGGGATATGGTTAGTAAGTAGCGTAGGGTAAGGAGTGGGAGGCGCGGTTAGTAAGTAAGCGAAAATGCATACAAAATAAGTTTAGCCGTTTGATCCTCTCAAAAGAAGGCTTTCACGGATCGCAAGGGTTGGGAACCCTACACCCTGTCTTAACTGGGAGCGAAGATTTTTATAGTCGATTTAGTAGACATAGAAAGAGAGTAGTCAGAGGGTGATGAGGGTGATGGTTAAGTAGATTCTTCAACCACATTGAACGGAGGTATGATGAATATATGAAAATAATTGATAGTACCACACCTTTTTTATTTACTAGCCACGTTACTTAAGCGAAGCAAAAAATGTTGACTACTTTGACTAATGACCGCGATTATTTTTCATCTTCTACTTCATGTCAACTTTACATCTGATCGTCTAATGGTAGGCTCATGTGATCTCAAAATTTATTTTAAGGAAAATTACGACAAAAATTCTCTATTTCACGTGATTCAAAGCAGCCAACTATTTTTTACTTTACTTAAGTGATGTGACCGTAATAAAATTGGGTGTGACAATAAGTGTACCCCTAAAAGTCTTCTTATGAATAAGTGTACCCCTATTCGGGCTGATAGGTTTTCTAAAAGTGCCAATGTCGAAAATCCCTTGAAACTCATTGGCGGCTTCATCAAACAATGCAGATCATTTTTCACTCACATAAAGGATCTTGAGACCATGATATTACCATCAGACGATCAATTTTAAATTCCGTATGTCATAGATTCCAAAAAAGGTCCCTAAATTCATATTTGAGTGTGATGTGTGCCATAAGATTTTAGGGCCACTTTTTAGGTATTTGTGCCCCATGGAATAAAAATCTAATCGTTTGAAAGAACTGGACATGGGTTTTTCTGAGGGTTATCTTGTTCACTTCATTATGACTTCTCTTCCTGCACAATTTGGCTCGTTCAAGATCAATTATAACACGCAGAAAGAGAAGTGGAAGATGAACGAGCTAATCGCTCACTGTGTCTAAGAAGAAGAAAGACTTCGGGCTGAAAAACCTGAAAGTGCCCATTACGCCACTCTTGGCCCATCGAAACGAAATTTCAAGCGAAAACAGGGACAATATAAAGGAAAGAACGTGAAAGCTCCTCCACCGAAAACTAAATAAGGAGAAGCTAGCACATCTACTTCTGACATCAAGTGTCACTTCTGTAAGAAGAAGTGACACATTAAGAAAAATTGTCAGAAATACAGAGACTGGCTAGTTAAGAAAGGGATTTCGATCCAGCAGAAAGCTAAGTAAAGGCGAACATACCATCAAACTCGGAAATGGAGTAGAAGCAGACGTGGAGGCCATTGGGACTCTCCGTCTCATTTTAGATAGTGGTTTCATTTTGGATTTAGTTGATACTATTTACATTCCCAGTATCACTAGAAACCTTATCTCAATTTCTAAATTGGATTCATTGGGTTTTAAATTTAAATTTAGACATAATATGTTTACTCTATTATTTAATTCCGATATTGTGGGTGGTGGCTCATTAGTGGGCAATCTTTATCAGTTGAATTTTGATTCATCTTACGCCCAATCTTTAGTTTCTATGCATGTGAATGATAAAATAAGTAAGAAACGAAAATGAGCAATCGATAACTCCTCTATTTTATAGCATAAATGTTTAGGCCATATATCTAAGGATAGAATGGAGAGGTTAATTAAAGATGATATAATCGATACGCTCGATTTCTCTGATTTCAATACTTGTGTTGATTGCGTTAAAGGGAAACTCACAAAGCCTAATAAGAAAGGGGCTATCAGAAGCACGAGTTTGTTGGAAATAGTCTACACTGATATTTGCGGACCGTTTCCAACTCCCACTATTAGTGGTCAAAAGTATTTTATTACCTTCACTAATGACTATTCTCGTTTTGATTATATATATATCTCATTTATGAGAAATCTGAGGCCCTGGATATGTTTAAAATCTATAAAGCTGAAGTTAAGTTACAACTCAATTCGAAGATTAAAATTGTGAGATCTGATAGAGGCGGAGAGTACTATGGTAGATACTCTGAAACAGATCGCAATCCAGGACCCTTCGCCCTGTATCTACAAGAGCATGGCATTGTCGCTCCATACACCATGCCGGGAACACCTGAACAGAACGGTGTAGCTAAGCGACGAAATTGTACTCTTATGGATATGGTGAGAAGCATGTTCTGCAACTTTAAGTTGCCTATGTTCTTGTAGTGAGAAGCCTTGAAAACAGCGGTGCATATCCTAAATAGAGTTCCTAGTAAGGCAGTTCTCAAAACTCCTTATGAGCTATGAGTAGGAAGAAAATTGACTTTAGGATATTTACACATTTTGGGCTGTTTGGCTGAAGCAAAGGTGTACAACCCACAATCAGGAAAATTAGACCCTAAGACTATAAGTTGTCATTTCATAGGTTACCCTATAGATCAAAAGGCTACCAATTTTATTACCCCACTCATAGTACCCCGATTGTTGAGAGTAGATATGCAAAATTCTTTGAGGATCGTGAGATCAGTGGGAGTGTTGAGCCTAGAAAAATCACTTTTGAGGAGAATCGGGTTATAATTTCTATCCCTTTTATCCAAGAAAAAGTGGCACCAACACCAGTTATTCAAGCAAGTGTTGATGCACCTGTGGCTATACCTATTGCAACACCCTATATTGAGGAGGCTCTTGCTCCTATGGCGACTGCCAATGATCAACCATTACGTAGATCAGAGAGAGCAAAAAAGCCAGCTATTTCTGATGACTATATAGTTTACCTCAATAAGAGTGAGTTTTATTTTGGAAAGGAATCAGATCATGTTTCCTTTAGTCAAGCCATGAAGAGCGACAAATCCACTCAATGGCTCGAAGCCATGAAAGATGAGTTGGAATCAATGAAACATAACTCGGTCTGGGATCTTTGTGGGTTACCTGATGGAGTTAAGCCTATAGGCTGTAAATAGGTATTTAAAATCAAGCAAGACTCCAAAGGTAATATAGAGAGATACAAGGCCAGGTTAGTCGCTACAGGTTTCACTCAAAAAGAGGGAATAGACTATAAAGAGACATTTTTTCCTGTCTCTCGAAAGGAATCTTTTTGGATAGTCATGGCATTGGTCGCTCATTTTGACTTAGCACTACATCAAATGGATGTTAAAACTGATTTTCTAAATGGCGACTTGCATGAAGATGTCTTTATGACACAACCTGAAGGTTTTCAGGTTGAGGGGGAGAGTCATTTAGTTTGTAGACTCAAAAGGTCTATATATGGTTTAAAGCAGGCATCTCGACAATGGTACTTAAAATTTCACGAAGTCATTTCGAATTTTGGTTTTAAAGAAAATATTGTGGATCAATGCATATATCTTAAAATCAGTGAAAACAAATTTATTATCCTTGTTTTGTATGTTGATGATATATTACTTGCGAGTAGCAATTTGAGCTTGTTACATGAGCCTAAGAACTTTTTATCAAAGCATTTTGATATGAAAGACCTTGGTGAAGCTTCCTATGTGATAGGAATTGAAATTCATCGAGATAGAGTCCGTGGCATATTGGGATTGTCTCAAAGAGCTTATATTGATAAAGTTCTTAAACAAACGCTGATTACTTCGTCTACTATGGAAGCCGAATTTGTTGCATGTTTTGAGGCAATATGTGAGGCGATATGGTTGAGGAATTTTATCTCATGGCTTTGAGTTGTTGATACTATTTCAAGGCCACTGAGAATCTTTTGTGACTATTCCGCTGCGATAGCTATCTCCAATAACAACAAGACTAGTGGGGGTTCCAAATATATTGATCTAAAATATCTTGTTGTAAGGGAGAAAGTTCAGAATCAAATTGTATCTGTTAAAAAAATAAGTACGACACTCATGTTGGCTGACCCTCTCACTAAAGGTTTACCTCCCAAGCTCTTTTTGGAGCATGTTGCGCGCATGAGGTTAACAGATAATTTTGATAGCCTTTGAGAGTGAATATATTTGTTTACTTGATTCAGAAATAAAGAATATTTATTTGCTTTTCCATTATTGTGCAAATAAACTTTGGAACATATGGTGTCAGTAGATGGCAATAAAGTAGGACCAATATTGGATTGAGTTTACATGTAATCACCATTCAGTTTGTAAACTTGCAATCTATGTGAAATCATACTAGTTGGAATCCATGTCGGTGATGACTTCCCATACGGTAACTAATGAACGGTCATATATCGATGATATGATCTATTGACTACATTGATTCTGTGTTGAAGTTTCTATTTTGGTGGCCATCACTATGGTCAAACCCGTTGACCGGTGAATGATATAAGATCAACCTTAAGATGTACAATTGTCATTCTGGTGAGTTTGAAGAGAATAGACAACTGATTGTTGAGTCTTTCAGTTAAGGTATGATTGTGATTTCTAATCACACTATAATTAGTAATTTCAGTCCTTAATGGGATAGGACTCTTTGGCTATAAATATAAGGGGTGCCTGGTCCCAACGATTGCTCGACATAATTCAATCCTCGCTATTGGCGAGAGCATCCCCATTGTGCTAGGAGGTATTGAACGCGAGAAGATCGTTGAAGATCGGCAACAATTAATGGCTAACGCTCAAGGTGCGCACATATATCTAATTTATAGATTGTTGGTTTATCGTTTTTCCCTTTTTTTTTTTTTTTTTTGGAATGAGTTGCAGGATGCAACACGGCGATCCTAAGGGCTCACCACGCTTCACCGATGACCGGCGCGACGGTCTCGGTGCTCGATCGATCGGCCCGGCGTCGGAGTTGGGCGGTGCCGATCCGGTGTGATCGAACCTCTTGGCGCCGGATCACAAAAAAACCCAATTTTTTTTATTTTTTATTTTTTATTTGCACGCAGCCACCAGCAGCCGTCCCCCCGCCCCTCACCGGTGACCAGACCCGACGGTCTGGTGGGTCATCTGGTCGGGACAGCCGGCAGTGTCAATTGATGGCGGAAAAACCGCTATCAAGAACTTTTTTTTCCAAAACAGCCATTAAAAAAAAAAAACAAAAAAAAACTCTACGCCACAGAAATGCGTATTATAATGCTTTGACCGATCATAACGCCAATCATGGCTTTGATACCAATTGATGGATTCTAAATGGATCTAACGATCCGATCATCTAAAATTAAGCCGAAAGATCTAGGCGCATGATCAATCAAAAACTATAAACCAACAATCTATAAATTAGATATATGTGCGCACCTTGAGCGTTAGCCATTAATGGTTGCCGATCTTCAACGATCTTCTCGCGTTCAATATCTCCTAGCACAATGGGGATGCTCTCGCCAATAGCGAGGATTGAATTATGTCGAACAATCGTTGGGATCAGGCACCCCTTATATTTATAGCCAAAGAGTCCTATCCCATTAAGGACTGAAATTACTAATTATAGTGTGATTAGAAATCACAATCATACCTTAACTGAAAGACTCAACAATCAGTTGCCTATTATCTTCAAACTCACCAGAATAGCAATTGTACATCTTAAGGTTGATCTTATACCATTCACCGGTCAACGGGTTTGACCATAGTGATGGCCACCAAAATAGAAACTTCTAACAACAAATGCTACACTTCTTCATTAATACTGTACACTTTGTACACGTGGTAGTCATTGCATAATCTCTTAGGAGATGGATGGCTAGAGACCTCTTAGAAGATTGACCATTGGACCAAAGATAGTGTCATGGTGTACAAATATAGATTACCCGTGCACCACAAGCGTGCATACACGTGTCTGCTGAATGTTAGTGCCAATGGATATATGGGGCTGCATGATTGCCCGAGTACAGACTCGAGCTTGACTACGCTACTTTTACATCATAGGGCACATCTTTTGAGCAATCAAAGTCATCAAAATGGTACCGTTAATTGGGTGCTGAGGGCCCAAACTTTAAACTTATTGAGAGATGGAGTTTACTCTCTTGAGTGTCATTTAAACACCATTTTGATATTTAATGATGGTACATCATTAAAGCTTCTGCTTCATAGAGCACATAGCAAATAATGCATACAAGGGGTTAGCCTCATATCCAATTTGGGCTACGCGCAGCAGAAGCCGTATGAAACACATGGTACGTTTGATTGCCTTTTGAAACACGTTTCATAGTTTTAATTGGGACGTCAACTGTGAGCAATCGTTTGATAGAGCAAAAGGTAAACAACTTTTTTATGCTTTTTAGCTTATGCAGGGCTGGCCCTGAGATTTTAAGAGCCCAAGACGAGTTCCTAAAATGGGGCCCCTCTTTCACATTACTTTGAAAAAAATAATTCGCAACAACTATTTTTTGACAAATAAAATAATATTAATATTCCTAAATTAGATGTATCTGCATATTTCATTCAACTACGTATAATTTGAAAATGCAACTAACAATATAATGAAAGTATATATTAAAAAAAAATGTAATACAAAAAGAGTAAAGCTAAATAGTAGAATATACTCGATGGATCAAGTAACCCAAGCAATAACTTTTTGGCATCTCTGAACTTGTTCATCTGCGTTCAAAAAGAAAAAAAATAAGTTCTTATGTTCTAGAAAAATATAAACATAAATGTAAAAATACTATTTATATTATACAATTACCTCAAAGAATTCATTTAAATACTGGTTGAACCCGATTTCATGTTCAACCTGATTTCCAGCTATTGGATGAAAGAGAATCATAGCTTTTTATTAATATAATAATAACAATAATAATAATAATAATAATAATAATAATAATAATAATAATAAGGGATATCTATGAACTAGTTGGACCCTTTTCATAGGAAGATACGAAGTCAAGATTCTCTTCTATGAACTAGTTGGACCTGACCATTGCCCTATGTGTGTCACGGTATCTTTGGGTCACTTTTTTTTGGCATGTGTGTCACCTGGTTGTCCGATGATATGCCCATAAAACTATCTTCATCGTCCGGTTTAATGCCGTCAACGGTTAATGAGAGATATTTATTGAAGGGTACCTTTAAATACACCCATCGAATCTTGAAATGCGCCCAACCCAAACATCATTGATTGCTTTAAACCATACGATGGAGATCGTGTTTCACTCCAATTGTCTACACAAGGGATTTTGAGGCCATAAATGTGCCATCAGACGATTAGTTTTTTATTTCACATGTCACATATCCTAAAATCGTGGCCCTAAGCACACATCACACTTAAACGTGACTTTAGGGCCACATTTTTTAGATCTATGACTTGTGAAATAAAAAGCTACCCGTCTGATGATAAGTTCATGGCCTGAAGATCCCTTCTGTTGAAGATTGGAGCGAAATACGATCTCCATTGCTTGATTTAAAGCAATCAATAGCGAGGGAACATTTTAAGATTCGGTAGGTGTATTTAAAGGTACTCTTTATTAAATTGGTAGGGGTTGGTAGCAGGCAAGTTTTAGAGCTTGCGTTACTACCACAAATGTGTTATAGCCACCTCACTTAAACAAAGGAAAAATCTGTTGATTTTTTTTAAAATTAGCTTATGAAGATTGTTTTACACCCTAACCTTCTACAAAACTCTCAGATGTCGAACATCCCAAGAAGAAAACGTGAACCGCATACCATTAAACGTAGTTTTTATTCACTTAATGTGTACAATGTGGAATCAAAATTTGACGGGTTAATAGTAGGTCTATGATCTCAAGATCTATTGTGTGGAGGAGGATGAAAATCGATCTCCATCGTCTGATTTGAAGACATCAACAGTTTTTTCCTTTGTTAAAGTGAGGTGATTGTGACATGAAGTTGTGTGGTAGTAACATCATCCTTTTTAATTGTTTATGAATTAAATAAGTACTCAACTCTCCTCTAATGCAAAATGCAAATATGCAGTTTGGGTTTTAAATCGTCATGTGTATAAGCGGCCTTCCATTGCCATACCCCCTTAACTTAAAAAACCCTAGTTACTAAATAAGATAAAAATTAAATCAATATTTAATTAAATAAATTCAATCATTAGGGTTTAAGAGAGAGAGAGAGAGAGAGAGAGAGAGAATCAAAGAAACTAAGATTAAGAGAAAGAGAAAAAAAAAAAAAAACCTCAAAATCATAAAAACCATAATTTGGAATTGGTGGATGAAAGAGCCGAAGAGGGTGCTAGGGTGGGGCCCGGGGATGTCGGATGTGATGTTCCCTCCCATGTTGGGGCCAATTGATGAAGGGTGGGGCCGTGGTGGTGGTGTGGAGCTAAGAGAGAGAGAGAGAGAGAGATGGCTGAATAAGGGGCGATTGAAAGAAAGGTGGGTATTTATTTTTTCGTTTAAAGGATTAAAGCTTAAGTGGGCCCACCCGATTCTGTCAGGCCCAACCATCCAACCTTAATTTGCATTGTGAGGGGCCCATGTCAACTGGGCATGGAGCCCCTCTAAAACAAATTTCAAATGCAAAAACTAATTAAAAAAATCGTTATTCCAAGTTTGGCCCCCCCCTAAATTTCAGGGGCTCGAGGCAGCTGCCTCTATGGCCTTGGTCCAAGGCCGGTACTGAGCTTATGGTTATCGCAAATTGACGAGGAGCGACCCTCGTATCCGCTCGTTGTTACACGTCGTCACATATAACAATGAGTGTAAACGCGTCTCTAATCAAACATGCCCATAAGGTCAAACCTCCCAACAAACATAAAAATATTGGTTGACTCAAAGTTATTGGCCTCAACGTTATGCCTTCTAGGGACAATACGAGCAGTCAAACAGGCCCTTAGGAGATTTGGATAAGATACATTGCATCTATCTGCTTATACGCGGAAGTCTTTGGCACACATGTGCTCCAATTTATGAATTGCCACTTAGGCCTTGTTTGATAACATGGAAATATAATTTCATACTGGAAATGAAATTTAGTTTCCAATTGTTGTTGGTTGATAACTATTTAAGGAGATGGAAATGAAATTAAGTAGGCCCTACATGAAAATTGAATTTCCATACACCACATCATTTTAGGAGGAAACCATTTCAACCTATTAAGTGGCTGAAATTGAGTTTCCTACTAACAAAATAAAAATTTTTTGTCATTGCAAATTTAAAGTTACTTGTAAAAAACCTAAAAGCAAAAAAAATTTATTTTTTGACTATCAAAACGTAACTTCAATTTTTATGACCATCATACCAGCACGATCACTATGACGACCACATTATCCACATCATACTTTTTTCAGCTAATATTTGACTTTGGTCAAAGTTTGAATTTTAATCAAACTTTAATTGAATTTATAAGCTATATAAAGTTTTGACTTTTGATCAAACTTTGACTACTAAAACATGATAATAAGTGTAAGTTAGTAATATATTATCAAATTTTTAGGGGTCAAAGGTTGACTTTAAGGTCAAACTTTGACTTTTAATTAAAATTTTACTTTTTATTAAACTTTGACTCTAATAATTTGATGGCGAAAAAAAGATACTGCTCTGTTAATATATAATTTGATACTAGATTCTCAATTCTATTAGTCAATACTTTGATATTTAGTCAAACTTTGAGTTTTACACAATTTATTTTTAGTCAAACTTGAAACCTGCTTATAGATGGAGTCTACTATTACATAAATTTATACCGTATCAGTGCAATTTTTCTTGGTCAAAGTTTGGCTTTTGGTCAAAGTTCAATTTTCTATAAAATGTTATAAATTTATTTTAATTTATAATTTGAAAATATATTGCCTCATTTTTATTAGTCAAAGTTTGTCTTTTAGTCAAAATTTGACTTTTATTCAAATTTTGAGAAGTGTATCTTGACAGTAGATAGTGATTATTACTATTGTTATTTATATTTTGGTAATGCAAATTTTTATCAGTCAAAGTTTGATATTTAGTCAAACTTTGACTTTTAAACACAATTTGATTTTTTTGAACTTCTTTATCTCCAATGAAATTATCATTTTTTTTATTTATTACTTTGTAGTACATTATCAAATTTTATTTACTTTTTTTTTATATTTGGTCAAAGTTTGATTTTTTAAAAAGTTGATATTTAGTCAAATTTTTTACTAGTGTAACCTAGTGAGGAATACAAATATGTTATGTTAATTTGTAGGTTGGTGGTAGATTGTCGAATATTTTATTGGTCAAAGTTTGACTTTTAAAAAAATTAAATTTTCTTTCAAGTTTAAAAATTGAATTTTATTTCAATATGTAACCTTATAATACATTTTTTATTATTTTTTTTATTTTTACGTTTGGTCAAAGTTTGACTTTTATTGAAAGTAGATATTTGATCAAATTTTGACTAGTGTAACCTAACGATGTATATGAATACTGTTATATTAATTTGCAGTTGAGCTTTTGTAACTTGTTGGTACATTACAAAATTTTCTCTTGGTCAAAGTTAAAATTTTGGTCAAAATTTGACTTTTATAAAGATTTAATTTCATTTCAACGTATAAACTTATATAAGATATTAGCATTTACAACTTTGTTATTTACCTTTACATATTCTTTTATCAAAATTTTAAGTTTGGTCAAAATTTGACTTTTTATATGAGTTTGACTTTTCAAACTCTGACTTATATAACTTAGTAATAAATAGTGATTACTATGGTATTAATTTGTAACGTAATAAAATATTATTAAAAAAATTATTGATTAATATTTGACTTTAATTATGATTTAAATAATAAATTATCAAAACTTAAAAACTCATTTTTAAAGATATTAATCAAATAAGAGAAATTAATTCCCAATGAAATTTATTTCTCAAACACACTAATCAAACAGTGAAAAGTCCATTTCTAGAGGAAATCATTTCGCAAGAAATCAATTAAGAAATTGATTTCATTTCCTCTTTGGAGTTTTATTGCTGGCAAACAAGGCCTTAGACTATTTAGATTGATCACCTAAGTGTGCCACATGGCCTACCAGTCAAAAAATATACTTTAATGGTGGATGATCAAAAGTGTACTTTAAGGTGAGCGATCATTTAACAGTCCAATGATATATTGCTAGTTGGACAGCTTGAAACTTTTTTAAATACATGTGCCACATCACATGAAATATTATTGGAGGGTAAGTTTTCTATTCCCTGTGGCACACATCTCAAAAAGTGACTTGCGAGCATTATGTGACCTCCTAGTCTTTGGATCACTTTTTGGGGATATGACACATGGAATAAGAGACTGATCGCCTGAAGATATGCCAAGTTCTCAAGATCAATTTGCGAAAGATTGTTATAAAAAACGATCTCCATCGTCTGATTCAAAACAGTTGACAGGTTTCAGTTGTACTTAATGGGGGATATTCAGTATTTGGTGTGTGCATGTGTTTTAGTAGCAGCCACCTATTTTAATCATCATCATCACATTGCCCAATCTATTTAAATATTAAATTAATAGTGATAAAATAATAATAATAATAATAATAATAATACTAATAAAGTAACGATAATGATAATAGAGGTGCAAAACAACCGAGGCGATCTTGACTGTGCGGTGGAAGTTAAGAGGTGCCTAGTTGCTTTTCAGAAATCTAGTTCGCCTAGGGCTGTCAACGGTTGGGTCAACACAATACCCTACCGGATCGGGCACATAAACTTGAACCATCGGGTCTGGCATGAAGCATCTGACCTGACCTTCGAGTTGGTTCGGGTCAACTCAAAGGTTGGGTGGGGCAAAAATCTAGTTAGGTTAGGTTGACCCAACCCAACCCGATATGTATATATATATATATATATATATATATATATATATATATATATAAGGAAAATATAAATAGTTTTAACTGAGCCTTGTCGGGTGTAAATTTTCATCAGATTCGGCGGCTAAGAAGTGTTGAAAGGGACCCTCATTTTCAATCCGCCTAAAAAATGGCTTAGGGTCTCATTAAAGAGCCATTTTTTTTCAAGTTCTCACTTTATGAGATTCTGAACATATTTTCTATCCAAATTGCATAACCATACAGCGCTCTCTTCATTCTGTATTAACAACAAACTTAGTGATCCTGAAAAGAAAAAAAAAAAAAAAAAAAGTTAAAAAAAAATGAAAGAGTTCCATCTTGAATTGCTAGATGAAGATTTCATAATCATGGAAAATCAGTGAGCTAGTTAAGATCCTAGATGCCCATCTGGCGGATCAATTTAAATGATATGATTGGAGTACCTAAGGCAGCAAAGATCCACATCCGCCAATTCACTTTTTGACCAGTTAAACTTATTTCGAAGCCATATATTGCACGAGATTTTCCTCACAAGAAGCCTGCAAAGACAGCAGATCAGGAGGTGAGCAACAAATAAAGGAGTTGAACCAACTATGTGACACTCTAGTAGCTGGCTGATGGTTAAATTGGTCTAAAGAATTGTGTTGCCCGATGCACATTAATCGGTAGCATTGTATCGAGCATAGTGACCAACTCGAGATTCAGGAATAAATGGGCTCATAGAAAAATCCAACAAAATTCGTCAAATTTGTTGGGTGGGGGGGCATGGATCAAAATCTCGGTTTCGGTTTCGGTTTCGTTCACGACGCGAATCGTAAATTGGTCAAAATTTCGGTAAATTTCGAATTTTTCTAAAAATATGCTCCGAACTTCATCAAACTTTACCGAACTTTATTTTATTAAAATTTTTAAACTATATAACATTATTAGAATACATATTTACGCTAGTAAAGCTAATTTTTGATCACACAATGGATCTTAACCTCATACAAAACATATCCGACGGTCAGATTTTGATTCCACATTAAATAAATCTTAAAAATTACTCGAGAGCTTAAATAAAAATCATGTGAAATAAAAACCGACAGTGGATGATAAGAGCATGATATCAAGATGCATCGTGTGAAAGATTGGGATGGAAAACAACCTCCATCGCCGGATTCAAAGCAGTTAATGGGTTTTATCGTGGGTGAACTCGAAGATTCGATGGGTGGATATAAACGCACTCTTATTTTATTAAGGGAGCCATTGTTTTATCGTGTGTGCAAGTAATGACTCCCTTTAGGGACATGTGACATTTGAAAACGTAATTTAGGCTGTCTGATTTAAAGTTCATGTTTTATAGATCCTTAATGGATAAGATTAGAGCAAAACACAAAAGTTATCATATGATCTATTGTTGTCAATCATTAAATCAATATAATAGTCTTTGACTATATTTAATCACACGATGAAGATAATATTTCGTGTCAATCTTATCTACTAAGGATCTATAGATCATGAACTTTAAATCAGACGGCCCAGATTGTGTTTTCACATCTCACATGGCCTTAAAATATAGTCTTTTTTTAACTTGGGTGCAATCACTTAAAAAACGAGTGCGCGTAAATGGCATCCAAATATAAAGTATTTCTTTAATATCGGTGCAATCACTAAAAAACGCCTGCAAGTAATGACTCCCGTTTAAAAACGCACTTATTAAAGGCCTAATCTATTGTGCAGGAAAAAAAACAGAAAACAGAGGGAAAGGTGGAGGAGGAGGAGGAGGAGAAAAAGAAGAAAGAAAGGGAGGGAAAAAATAAAAAAAGAGATTCTAGGAGGCTAGGGCAACTGCCGGTGCCAGGTAGGACCTCTTTTTTTTTTCTTTTTCCTTTCTTCTTCTTCTTCTCCTCCATTTTTTTTTTTGGATTAAATAAGAACAAAAATGGAGAGAAAGAATGGAGGAGAAAAGAAGAAGAAAGATGGGAAAAAAAATGAGATTTTTTTATGCAAAAAATGGGTTTAAACCCTATTAAAAAAAATTTCAAACCCTAATGTGTGTGTGGGGGGGGGCCCAGATTCTGCCCAGATTCTGAGAGGTTTTTGCAAAATCTGAGTAAAGCCCACGTTCGAGAGTTTTCGTTGGGAAGTGGGAATCAGAGCTTTTTCCGAGTGATAACGACGTTTGAACGTCCGAGCAAACCTCTCGGATTAGCTCAGATTTCGACCGGTAAAGTATACTTATCCCAATCTATGCAGCCGATCCAAACTCACCGTCAACGGTCATGAGGTATGTGTCTTCCCGAAACAGCTACGTAGTAGCTTCTTTGAAGCTAAAGCATCATCTTCTCCAACCATCTAAGTCCCAACATAGATCCTCCAATAAGCAAGAGATCAAAAGAGAAGCCAAGAAGATGGGTGCATTGGGTAAAGCGATCTACACCGTCGGATTCTGGATTCGCGAGATCGGACAAGCCATCGATCATCTCGGCTGCTGTCTCCATGGGAACTATTTCTTTCAAGAGCAATGTATGACTCCTCATTCCCCTCCTATTTCTAACCCTAACTTCTTCTTATTCAATTTAATATCTTCTAACAATTTCGATTAAACTTTACTAATTTATTTGTTTAAATTTTTGGTTATTTAATTTCTAATTTTAGAATTCCCATCAAGTTTTTTTGGCATTTCGATCCCTTTATGGAGAAACCCAATTGAATTCCTCTAAATAATTTTTTTTAGATAGAAATTAATTATTCGGTGATCGTTATGAAAGATCATGTTTATGGTATGAATCTGCTTTCTGGGTTAGTGGAGTCTCGGGTAATTTGACGCACGACACATACTTCAGTTAGAGCCATTTTAGTGTATTTGATGTTCTTTACCGTCGACGACGTTCTTTACCGACGGCTAGTGTAATCTACACCGGCGGCTGCCAGCCGTCGGCGTAAGTACCTTTATTTGTAGTGTTAGTGGCCCATTTTAAAAGTAATGGAATCATATTCGGAAAAAGACTCAGTCAAATATGCTCAACCCTATCTTGATTGGTTGCCCGTAAATTTTGAGAGAAATCCGAGTACGGCACATAAACCAATGATTAGACCACGTTTCTACGGTCATAGCATAACCACTGATTGAATCGATTTTGAGGATTTTCTGAGAGGAGCTTAAAAACAAAGGATTCTGAGTTTTATAAGAATCTGTCAGGAATCTGAGTAATTTAAGAACGCATATGGGAAAAATCAGGAATCTGAGTCTGCTAAGAATCTGTCAGGGTTCTGAGTGTCCAAGAATCTGAGCTTTTCTGGGACAAATCAAGAAACACCTGAACGAGGCCTAAAAGTTTGAAAAATAAAATAATTTGGAAAAGTTCCAGCAATTTTTTGGAAATATTCGAAAAATTCATGAGTAATTTTACAATTTGTAAATAATTCATGAAATTTATGATTTTTTGAAAAAGTCACGAAAATTAATAACTTTTCTTCATTTTTCCAAAAAGAAATCGTGAATTATTTGCAGCTATCTCAAAGAGTTGGAGAATTTGGTCACTATGGTATTGAGTGAAAATCTAATTATTAATGAAAACTGAAAATAAAAGATTTGAGAATAAGATCCAATGCAAATGGAAACACACCTTCCAATCAACTCCGAGACAGCAAGCGTATAACAGCCAGGAACAAACTTTCCTGTAAAAGTTTTAACAAATTATATGTTACATAACTAATCCACCTCACTAAGGTAGTCGAAAGCTATATTATAATTACGGGAAACTGATTTCCCTCACAAATACCAAAGTTTCTCGTTTCTCATTTCTAACATTTGTTTCAAGCATTTCGTAGTTATATACTACTATTTCTAACATTTTTTTGATTGGTAATGCAATAATATATTAAAATAAAAAAGAATACAGAGAAACGGAGAGCCTGAGCTAGAGAGAGTGGCAAAGCAAAAAACAGCAAGTGACTCTAGTGGGTGACCGTCCACATCGTTGTCAATGTTGACCGCAACGTGATCTGACGGTGTCACTTGCTCGAGTCACACGTGATTCGGGTCAGGTGATCATTACCCATATATAAATATATATAAACAAAAACAAAACAAAAAAAACCAAGAAGCCCCCAAACCAAAACCATCAATGACATTGGTACTGGTACCGAATTAAAACCTTCATGATACAGTGTTTTGGGGAAAAAACGCTATAAATCTTATGAATAAGAAACCACGAATGCTGATTTGAAGAATTTCTCCAAAATTGACCCATGACCCAATTTTCTGTCATTTTGAAGAAAGGGTAGCTATATTCACACCTACCAGATTACTGGTGGGCGCCTACAGTAAAACCCGTTGACTGCCTTAAATCAGACGACCGTAATCATTTTTCATGCCAATCTTCGACACAGTGGATCTTGATACCATGAGTGTGCCATCCGACGGTTAAACGTGAGATTTCAAAGTGAACGTGGTCATAGCATACCATCAAACGTAGTTCACGTTCACTTTTTGGAATGTGTGCCACATGGAATCAAAGTGATCGTATGATAGTAAGCCCATGATTTTAATCACTTTTGATACTTTAGTAAGGTCACTTTACTAATATTTGGTGAGTGTTGAAGACTAGTGTTTTAAAAACCGGACCAGATCGGGCGGTTCAACCAGTGCCTCAAGCGGTCTGGTTGACGTAAGAACCAAATTTTTTTATTTTTTCTTGTTGAACCGGAGAACCGGCGGTTTTTGTGCTAAACCATACGGTTTGCTGGTTTCATCATTGGTTACTTTTTTTTTAACTTCTTTTTAAAAAGCGTACATGCCGTGGAGGTGATTTGAATTCAAAACCTATTAAATATTTTCACTTAAAACATTAGGTTCCAACTAATAATATAAATACACTTATTGTCTTCAAGATGCAATCTTTTTCAAATATATAGGATAAAAACTTATACTAAAACTAACACATGAATGATATAATCCACATAATGTTATTCTTAAAAATTTTCCCTGAATCAATCTGATTGAACCCGGTTGGACCCAGTCCGACCAAACCGGTTCGATGTCTGGTTCCGTTTATAAAACATTGCGGAAGACTCCTAGGACTATAGCTAAAACCTTAGAAATGGAAATAAAATTGGCTTGTGAAGAGCATACAAGTCCACTGTAAAGCACTTAATTTAAATTATGTTTCACAAAAATGAAAAAAAAAAAAAACAAGAAATAAATACATAATTGGTGAATAGGGCGGCTCAGATGTTATGTACTGAAAAAGGTAATTTTCAAAATTTAAAACTTTAAAGTTTCTGAATTTTCTAAAACAGTGATCTATAATGCCGATAAATTTTCAACAGTTGGCCGGGTTGGCCAATAAACATCAAGATTAACAAATAGAAAATACTGGGAAAGACCAATTGTTCTCTAAATCTCTCATTCTATCATATACAAGAGGGAGGGTTGATTTATTTATTTTCACTTATTTACCTACTAAAAAGTCCATGATGATGATGTTGATCAACCTACAATTAAATGGGAATCAAAGGTTCACTTGACTTCAAAAGTCTATAAGCTTTCGAGATTCTGGTTTTCCTATTATCATCTCAGTGGAAATATGAAGAGATGATGGATCTCTCTTCCTAATTATCAAAGAGTACCTGTCGATTATGCATATATTCCAAAAATGATGGCACATCAGGATACCGGCATTAGACAAGTCCAGCAGACTCTGGGAATAATAAGCTTCAGAAAGCTTAGAGCCGGATATCTAGGGGTCCAACATAGATACCGACTGTTCAACACAGCAGATCTATAATATATACAAGGTGCTTTTGTTATATAAGATCTACCACAAGCACAAGACCTATGCAATAATCTTTACCTGGCTCTGTCGAAATGTCGCTTTCTTGTCAATGTGCTCACACATGACACTTGGCTCAACCTTTATTTCCTGACAATCTCAGAATAAGAAAAGAGTCACAATTTTCCATTAATAATTATTTACACATACAATAAGGACAACAGAACTAAAAATTGGATGGAAGCCTGACCTCATAAAGTTCAATTTCTTCATTTGGAAGAAAACAAGCCAATTTTGTTACAATTTCTGCACGTTTACCTGCACCCTTCACAAAGAGCCTCCCCACATACCTGAGATGCCAATTTAAAAAAAGAGCCTCAAGTCACAAACAATTGGATCAGAAAAAAACTCCTTAATTAATGGCAAGGGAAAAAAACAAAAAGAATCAATGAATAAGCTCTTCTTTTTCAGGGTCGTAAAGTTTGAAGAATACCAAAATGTCTTCTTTAGTTTTTTCAGGTGGGGTAATAGAACATAAATCCTGCATTATTATACAGTACAATAGTAGTGACCACATATTATAAGAATCATTTTGAAGATGGAGATGGTGATGATCCTATGGCCAAAGTGACTTTATTCAGATGCAACTATAGAAGTAAACTTGAAATAAAAAAATCTCCACTAAATACTTACTATATGGATATTAAAAAACTCCTTAATTGCAAAAATTTATAAAGAAACAGTTATCGGTCCAAGCTCTACTTCCAAGAACTTTAGTTCTACATTGTGAGCCTTGTTTGATACCTCACGCAATTGTCCAACCTACAATTCAACAATGTACGGTAATTAACAGATTCACAGATGCATCAATTCAACGTAGGTCTAAGATAAGAGGCATCAAAAGCAACATGCACCAACAAAGATTGTTGAGACACGATGACTTTAAATACTTGAATCAACAAAAGATTAACATATTCATTTGCAACAAAATCATAACTTAACCCCTTGCATGCAGGATGGAATTACATGGGGAAATGTTCAACAAAACCACAAAAAAAAAATAAAAAATCCTGTCAAATCAAGTCGCCATGTTGGTCCCAAGCTCATATGAAAAGGCTAGTATTAGGTTGACAGTCAGCCGTATAAATTCCAAAAAAAATCCCTATGGCAAGTCATATGTCCTTATTTGTCATCACTAACATAAATACTAATTTAGATGCTATGGACTATGGCAGTTTTGGATGATGTGGGGATAATTAGCTAGAAAAGGAAACAAGTAAAATCTAATTGAACTTTGGAGAATAAGTTTGGACCTTGGTTTAGTAGCAGTTCAGTTTTTACTCCTAAGGGCCATAGGACCAATGGGAACGAGTGGCTTGACTATGTCAAGTGTAATCAGCAGTTCGTAGTCTAGCAAATATTTTAACGATTACAGTTTAGACTATGTTCTTGCTTTACTATGTTGAAATATGGATTATAGTTTGGACTTATAGTAGCCAGACTGCTAGACAGTGACTGCTATGGATTTCTAAGAGCGTGCATAGTTCACTTCAGGTTGAACTTACAGTAAAGACTGCCCGAGTTGGGACTTGGGTGTACATGAATAAGTTTGGAGACCCCCCCCCCCCCCCCACAACACCCACACAGAAAGTAGGGAGGGACCAAAAATTGTGGCCAGAGAAGGCCCCCTTGGGTTCCACAAACTTGTCCCCGGTCCCACAGGTGTTGGTAGTGATTATACCATTCCTTCTTTATTAGAATATTGGAACAATAAATATGCTGACAAACAGAATGAGATGGAGAATTGAAAGCAACCGCCAACTTTACTGGAAATTCATTTAGGTATATGGATGTACAGAGATGGATTTAAAATCAGTGGGTCTTGAGAAAGGTTCTGCTATCTCCAGACTATGCCACAAAAAGGTTCTTATTCAATTCCAAGATGAAAGCTTTGCTAAAGTGATTTTGCAGAAATGATCGATAAACCTAATTGGATAAAGAGTTGTTCTCAAAATAGAAACCGATAGCTGGCGGGTGCAAAAGCACAAAACAAGAAGGCGGTTATTACTTGAAGATCTTTGGCTTACCCCTCGACGCTTGGACCAACGACATCCTAAGCGACATTGGGAGACGGTGTGGTACTTTCAGTGGTGTCGACCGACAGATTTCAATCTTTGAAAAAATGAGGTACGTGAAGATCCTCGTCTTGACCGATAAATTGGTCCTCATTCTGGGTTGGGGAGATGTTGCGATCAAAAGGATTAGGTAGAGTTTCATTAGGATGGCTGGATTTGGTCAGATTCGGATCCCATTGTAATGTCATTGAAGAGTGATACTATCATCAAAAGTAGGGGACTTGTCTAACATGCACACGATGACCCTAAGGCGGCGTTGAACGACGTCGCAATGAATGTTGATGCGGAGCTAAGATAGGTATTGAAAGTATGTGGTGTTCCTCAGGTTCGTGGCGGCAAGTCTGATTTGGAGAATGTGAATGAGTATCTGCAACATGATGTTCAAACGGGGGTTGCAAATAGGCCAGAGATGGAGGGGAAGCTGAGAATGATAAAATTGTTATCATAGGATCAAAACATAGATCTTACGGTCGAGGTTGAAACAAAGTGGTAGGTGGTCCATTAGCTTCTGGTAATTTTCCAATTTGAATATGGACCTGGGACTGGGTGATAGTAGGGGTTTTCAAGTTGATAAGTGTCAGAATCGGCGGCCCTCGAGTTGGCATGTGGCTGCATTTAAAGGTGTCACTAACTTGAGTCTCAATGACAGGGAGGTGGTGTCAGACAATATTGTGGCTGAAACCATTGATTTAACCTAAATGAATAGTGAGTCGAGACGAAAATTGTAAATGACGTGTCTCTCCTAAGTTGTAATGGAAGCCCCATTTTAAAATGTTAGGGGTTTCTATTGACCTGGGTTATGGGGCTCAATTTGGATGTTCAACTCGGCTCGGGGGCCCAATTGTTGTGTGAACTGCTGAGTCATAGTGAGGATTGAGGAAAACCACATTAAAGGGGAGTCTACAGATCATCACAAGGAGATCACGATTGATAATGGGCTGGTGCCTAGGCTTATTTCTCCTATGGCTAGCATCGCTCGTTAGGAGGGGAGGTTGATGCTCATCTAGATAGTTTAAACATAGAAAAAAGGAGGGGTTACCTAGCCGTCCTACAGGGGGAAGAAAGTTAGCGAAGAGGGAGGACTCTGAAGGCAATTGCACTGTATCCATTATGGATAAACAATGCTAGTGGCTTCAGTAGATGCAACACGGGGGATAGGCCAATGCCTGATCGACATCAAATTGCGTGTTCTCCTTCCTCATTAGGGATTGGTACACGTAATACGGTATCAATAGCAGAACCTTCCATATTTGTGTGTCTCCCTCGTCTTTAAGGATGGATACGCACATGCCTACCAGTATATCTCATAATTTAGAGCTCAGGTACTTTCGAATGTTTTTTCATATGTGGAAATAATTTTAGAAATATTTTCGGGAGGTTAGATTTTATAATGGGTTTGACAGTTATATAAATATTGTGCTTACAATGATCCTTTAGCTGTAAACTATGCGCGAAAACCCAAGTGGCATAGCCTGAGATGGACCTTGCACAGTATTCAAACTAGGAAACAATTTGCAATTTGTTAGGCAACAATGAAAACATATGAAAAGCAGCTAAGATGGGGTGGGGGTGCTGATAGGAATAGAATGGGCAGTGAACTGATGGGGAACCAAATTGTGGACAGGATTTCGAACCAGGATGGGAGTGACGTTTTGGTTCAAGGCAGGGACTATGAGTCGAAAAATAGCAAGGCAGGTAGAAAAGGCGAATGAGATCAGCAATTGGGAAGGGTGTTTGTAATGAACAAAATCTGGTCGATAAGAACATTGAAGTGTGCAAGAAAACGGTGATTGGAACGAAGTGGGGGTTGAGAAGAGTGACGATTCAGCGATTGCATGTGGTGGAAGTTCTTCCGACAGTGGAAGTAGGGTGAATTGCATGCTAAGTAACGGCGTGGTGGATCCAGTTTGGTTTGGAAAATGGTATGAAATGAGGGGATTGAGGCATTAAGAGATTTATTTCAATTTATTGAGGACAACAGAAAATTTGGCACCTCGGGAAGTAAAGCTGAAGGTTGGAGAGAGTTAAGTAAGTTGGATTGGGGTACGTCCTATAAAAATCCTGGATAGTCCAACATGAAAGTGTTGGTGCGCACTTTTTCTGGGTTCCTCTCAGTTTCTGTTGAATCAGTGGCCCAATTCTGTCCAGGTAGACTCTAGCGATGCGGTGTTTGGAATGTTAAAAATAAATAATAAAGGGGCGTTTTCTAGGAAGGTTCCTAGTTTGATTGTGATCGCCAGCTGCAGATATTTAATGATGCTGCAACATGTCAGTGATCACGCTGTGAAGCGGGTGTGGGTTACTTCTATACTAAATCGTCTGCCTGCGAACATCAGCAACAATGTCTCTTCCTTAGTTTAGATAGCTTAATTTTCCTTTTATTTCCCTTTAGTGGTTATAGTTCCGATCAGTTTAGACTCTCCTGATTCTGTTATGGGTCTAGTTATATAAGTTTAGTCTAATCCTATTAAGAGTCCAACTAATATCAATTTCCTAATTTCGTTAGAAGTCTAATTAATATTAGTGTTCTAGTACTACTAAAAGTCTAATTAATTTCAGTCTCCCATTGGTACTAGGAGTGCATGTGCAATGATTTTAGTGAAACTTTAATTAATTTGAGCATGCTATTTATACTGATATTTTAACCAAAGCAAGTATGCTAGTTGTATTGGAATTCTAAATAAGGCAATTATACTAATTATATTGAAATTCTAAATAAAGCAATTATGACAGTCCTACTAGAATTCTAATTGACATAGAGGACTAATTTTATTGAAACTCTAATTTAAGGCAAAGGAATTAATTTTTATTAAAATCTAATTAAGACAAATAAATTGATTTCATTAAAAATCTAATTGAAATAAATAAACTAATTTTTATTAAAATTCTAACTAAAACAATGAATTAATTATACCAAAATCCGATTAAAGTGACGAATTAATCGTATTAGATTCTAATTCAAGCAAGGAATTAATTAATTAAGCTGATTTAAAGAAATTAATCGATCATACTGAAATCTAATGCACTTAATTAATTAAATATGCTGAAATAAAGTGAACCTACTAATTAATTATACTAAAAGGATAAAACAAAAGTAATTAATTAATTCTGAAGTTCCTAAAAAAAAAGGGGGTTTTGGGCCCGCTATGCTAAGGAGGATTGGCCTTGTTCTTGAGTACCTTCCGTAAGCTCCCTTGGGCAAATCGAGTGGCTAAGATTAAAGAGAAAATTGAATTTTTGGATTACAAAGTAATATTTTAGATTTTTTAGGTTGTTTTCGGGATTATAATAATGGCTTAAACTAAGAAAATAGAATTGAACAAACTAAACTAATGATTTGAGATTTTTAAAAATATTAAACTAAGAAATTAAAATGAAGATATAAAATTCTAGGACTGAATTCGGGTCCGAAATCAGAAAAATCAGGCCGTGTGATTAAGGAATAGTTCTGAACTCTAATAGTCAGAACCAGAGATTAATGATAGGACTGTAAATTGAGATTTTAGAACATAATTAGTCTTAGAAGTCGGTGAATTGGACTGTCAGATTAAGGATTGGTTCCGGACTCTGAGGACTGGAACCAGATATAGAGATTTTGGTCTTAAAGGGGGGTATTACGGTCTGAGACTGAAAATAAAAATAAGAATTAATCTAAGGGGAATCCTAAGTCTAAAATAAAACTAAATTCTTATCGAAGGTTGGGGCTGTGGAGAAGAATCATCGTAAGTTCGGGAGTTTCAATCTCGAGATCATGGTTTGGTTCTCTTCTCCGTTCATCCTATTCTCGGAACTCTCAGTCACTCGAATTTCAGGAAAAAAGTCCAAACAGAAAAATTCAGCCTCCCTTTTTTCTTTTCGAGAAAAAAAGCTTTTATAGGTTTTCCTTCAATTACGCGCTACTTTTCTAATGTTTAATTGAATTGCGCACTTAGTTTCCGGCGCTTAATTGCTTTGAGTCAGTCACCGACTCAGTGAGCGATCGACTGACTTGCTCAACGAGTTTCCCAGTCCTAAGAAAATTAGGGCTAATTGCGCGCATGTTAAGACGTGTGCAATCCGATTAAGCGCATTACCTGAAGCGCTCAATCAAGGAAACTTAGGGGTCAAGGATAGTAAGACTAGGTCGGGTGTAGGTCAATTGCGCGCCGGTGGTGTGGCGCTCAATCCGATCGCGCGCCTGGATTCAGGCACGTAATCGAGTCTCGAAGTGGTTTGAGAAAGGAAGCTTGGTCTGAAAGGGGGACTGATCGCGGGCTTGTGGTTTTGTGCGTGATTGAATTGTGCGTAGGGTTTCAGGCATGAAATTCGGGGTTGTTCGGGTCTGGTCTTTAGATTGAAATGCAAGACTATTGTTTCAGTCTGCATTCCGACTCTATACTATTATTTCAGTATATAGTCTCCCTACGCTGTGATCTGAGCCACAAAGCTATTATTTCAGCTTGTGCTCAGCCATGTACTATTGCATTGTCCCATATCACAGGTTAAAAGGGGCCAAAGGTTGATCGAACAAGCTTGTATATTCCGAGAAGGCAAACTGGGGGTGTTTACAGAAGGGTACTTAGCATTATAGCATTTTTTGTTGGAGGATTTTGTGTCATCTGATTTTATTATGCATATACTGCCATGGAATCTTTGGGGTTTGGGGGACACGAATAAAAGGGTGTCTGTCAAAAATACTAAATGTGTCGTATGTATCGCCTCCTATATTCCTTTGATTGGGATGCGGAATTTCCTAAGGGCAAGCCAGGTGTCGGATCATATCCCTTTACATTTGAAATGTGCTTCTCGTGGAAAAGGGCCTTCTCCCTTTTTCTTTGAAAACATGTGGCTTCAAGATGAAGAGTTCAAGAACCTAGTTGGGGTTTGGTGGAGAGATGACATAGTCATTAGAACGGTAACTTTTGTGTAATAAATAAATTGAAGAGCTTGAAGCCAAAATAAAAATAAAAAAATAAATGTTGAGAGCTTTGGGGATCTCTCTAAAGTAAAAGATAAGTTACTTGAACACATTTGTAGAATTGACGATAGATGAGAGATGCCTATCCCCGGAGGAAATTGATGAAAGAGAATTGCAGTAAACCACAATGAAGGTGAATTATGATAATAGTATGCTTGTCAATAAATAGGAGAAAATGGATTCCTTTCTTCATATTGATGATTGGAATTGGGGGGTTCAACTCTTTAAAAAGGTATTCCGACACAATCTCTTAAGGTGAGTTTGTGTTTAACATCAGGTTCTTAAACCCTATAATGAGGATCTACGAGAAGTGGACTCTCTCCCCAAGTTATCCCATTTGGGCCCTAATTAGAATGGGAATCAACTATTTTTTACGAATAAGTTTATATGCATTACTGATGGGGAATTTAGATTCGCATGTTTGGATCGAAGCCGAGTTCAATGAAGAAGATCGATAAGGAAGAAGTGAACCCATAAATGGGCTTTCAACGACCCGTGAAGTAGAATTGGGGCGTGTGTTAGTCGACCCATCGACCCAGGCCTCGATGGATCGAGATACAACCCTAGATGGATTGACCCAGGTCTCGATGGATCGAGCTATAGTCCTCGATGCATCGACCCAAGCCTTGATGGATCAACCAATGACGCAAATTTTGACGAAAATTGATTTTAGGGTCAAACTTATCTTTATTATTTATTTGCTTTAGGGTTTTCTTTTGTTTTGTGACCTACTATATAAGGTCTTTATAAGCATTATAATAGTTAGTTTTTGATGAATGAACATTTAAGTTGCTTTTGTGCATCTTGTGAGAGGGCAAATGTTTCATTTAGAAAACTTGCAAAGAGTTTTCGCCTTTGAGGAGTGATTCTTCAATGTTTATCGTTGGTGCGAAGCCGACAAGCCTCTTTGGAGCAAATCAAAGATCTTCTATCTTATTATTCTTTTATTTATTTTATTTTAATGGAAGATTGAGAACCCTAACCCCTATCGTGCGAGATTTACACTATTTTACGATTAGCATGTGTTCCCATCCCGCATCAATTACTTGAATCCTTTTCGTCCCCTCCCTAAGTCCTAGCATGGTAGTTTATGTTATCGAGAGTTGATCAAGACATTTCAACCTACTATTTGAGTTGAGGGCTTTCTGGTCCTCCAAAAAGTCTCCCTCTCCCCTACAATTGAAGCCTTTGCATGTTCAATGCTTGAAGGAAAAATATGAACTGGTGAGTACTTGAAAAGAGACATCCCACCCTTAGTTACGAAAGTTGCACAAAACGTGTAATAGGTTTGTAGCAAACGCGTCATCAAATGTTGAATTACATTATTGATGTGAACTTTAGATCTACTTGTTGGAATCGTGGTCAGATAAAGAGGAGACTTCAAAAGAGAAAGTGGACCCGCGAATGGGTTTTAAAAAGAAGGCCCGTTAAAGACCCGTTTGATAAAAAAGAAGAAAATCCAAAATTTATTAGTGCATGCCTTCAACTTTCAATTCCGTCACTTTTATATTTTACCTATTTTAAAGTATCAAATGAAGTTGGATTGATGCAAAATTGATCATATTTGAAAGCTTATCGAAGTAGCTTTCCAACGAGCAAAAAATTGAGCAATTCCGATTAGTATTGAAGAAGTTATGATTAGTTTTCGGAAGCTGGACATAAAGTGACGAATTTCAAGAATCCTAATTGAATTAGGATTAGTCTCATTTATTATTTTATTTTAGAAAGTAAGAGTTATTTCTTTTATTAGAAATAGGATTAGTTTTCTTATTGTTTTAGGACTTTATTGTTTTAGAAGAATTATGATACTTCTTTTATTTGAATTAGGAATTAGAGTTATACGAGGATTTCTAATTTTATGCATTGGTTAGCCTATTTAAAGGCTTGTAAACACTTTTATTATGAGTTTTTAGTTAATGAAAATTGCTTATGCAAAATTGAGAGTTCTAAATTTTCATGAGGGTGTGATTCTCTCAAAACGGAGAGCGATTCTTCGATTCCTGTTTGCGGTTTGGTGCGAGGCCAACTCTTCTTCCAACTCTATCTTCTTTAGATTTACGGTTAGCGTAAGTAGCGTAATCCTAATTATTTTATTGATCTCATAAAATTTTAAAATTAATATTTTGTTCATCATTAGTTTTATTAGCCTTTTATTTTCGTTTGGTATCGAGAGAACCTGCTTGCGAGTTCGTTTGATGCGATTCTTCGATTCCCGCTTGTGGTTTGGTGCGAGGCCAACTCTTCTTCCATATTTATCTTCTTTAGATTTACGGTTTACGTAAGTAGCATAATCCTAATTATTTTATTGATCTCATAAAAGTTCAAAATCAATATTTTGTTTATCATTAATTTTATTAGCCTTTTATTTTCGTTTGGTATCGAGAGAATCGCTCTCCATTTTGAGAGAATCACACCCTCACGAAAGTTTATAATTCTCAATTTTGCATAAGCAATTTTCATTAATCAAAAACTCATAATAAAAGTATTTATAAGCCTTTAAATAAGCTAACTAATGCATAAAATTAGAAATTCTAGTATAATTCTAATTCCTAATTCAAAAAAAAAAAATATCCTAATTCTTCTAAAACAATAAGGAAACTAATCCTATTTCTAATAAAAGAAACAACTCTTACTTTTTAAAATAAAATAATAATAGAGACTAATCCTAATTCAATTAGGATTATTGAAATTCGTCACTTTATGTCCAGTTTCTGAAAACTGACCATAATTTCCTCAATACTTGTCCAGTTTCGATAAGCTTTCAAATAAGATCAATTTCGCTTTAATCCGACTTTGTTTGATACTTCAAAATAAGCCAAATATAAAATTGACGGGATTGAAAGTTGAAGACCCTAATAAATTTTGGATTTTCTTCTTTTTTATCAAACGGGTCTTTAACAGGCCTTTTTTTTAAAAACCCATTCGTGGGTCCACTTTCTCTTTTGAAGTCTCCTCTTTATCCGACCATGATTCAAATAGGCAGATCTAGAGCGTCGAAGACAGTCTAACGGTCTTACTCCCATTTCTACTTAGGAAGAGATGAGGGACCAATTGAGCGATAAATATGTTCCTCTATCCGACGAGGAATGCATTCTTGATCAGTGGCATTCATTACGTCAAGAAAATTCATTGGTCACTAAATACATCGATAAATTCAAAGAACTAAAGACCCATACCGATGTGACTGAACCGAAAAAGGTTACCCTATCCCGATTTTGAATGGGCCTTCGCCTAGAACTGCAAAGGGAACTTATTCTGTACCCTGTTGATAATCTAGACGAATGTTTCTCTAGAGTCGAAGAGCTAGAGCGATATCTCAAAACTAGTACTCCATCTAGTTATAAGTCTAGTTATCGGTCCAATGCGCTTGAGTCAAAGCCTAACATTAGTGCCCCGTCTGCTAGGTCCAACCCTGTTACTACACCGGTAACTCGAGTCGATAAGGGTAAGAGTCCAATGCTCGATGGCCCCAAGAGTGGTGGTCAAAATAAATATTATAAGTGTCACGACATCGGGCATTTTGCAGCACAATGCCCATCCCGAAATCTGTTCATAGTTGACGACACCGAAAATGAGCATGATGAAGTTACTATTGAAGTTTACGAGCCTGAGTCGTTCCCTAGTGATGAAGAAGATTGTGTAGGGGAACAAATAATGACATGTCTTAGGGATGTCTTCTATCCCGTTGGGGAGGATAATATCTCGCAAGCTCTTGTGGTTAGATGTGCTCTAGCCCAATCGAAGGAGAGTGATGATTGGCGACGGGATAATATCTTTTATACCATAGCCATGTGTGAGATGAAAGCTTGTTGAGTCCTTATTGACAGTGGAAGTTGTACCAATGTGGTTTCTGAAAGTACAGTATCTCGTTTGGGGCTCACGTCCGTAGCTCACCCTCGACCTTATAAGATTGCTTGGGTTAATTCATCATCCATCCCTGTTTCACAAAGGTGTCAAGTTCCTATACAATTCGGATCGTATAAGGACACCTTGTGGTGCGATGTTGTGCCCATGGATGTCGGGCATATCATCCTTGGGAGGCTTTGGTTGTATGACATGAATGCCACACTGTTCGGTCAATCGAATGTGTGTTCCTTCACTCACAAAGGTCAGAAAATACAACTCAATCTGCTACCTCTCAAGGCACCCACAGTGAAGTCGACAAAGTCAAGTGATAAAGGTCTATTGGAGAGAGAGAAGACATCTAAGGCCGTTCACATCATTAGCTCTCTTGAGTTTGAACAAGGCACTAAGATAGAGGGCATCGTCTATGTCCTTGTTACAATTGAAAAGTCTAAAGAATCAGGCGTTGAGGTTCCAAAAGAGGTCAAACTAATCATGAATGAGTTTGCGGATGTCTTTCTCGAAGACCTTCCAAATGAATTACCACCTCTACGGGACATCCAACACGCCATCGATTTGGTCCCTAGAGCTACCTTACCCAACTTGCCCCACTATCGTATGAATCCATCTGAACACTCGGAGTTAAAAAGGCAAGTTGATGAGCTTCTCTAAAAGGGGTTCATAAAGGAAAGCTTGAGTCCCTGTGTCGTGCTAGCACTGCTCACACCCAAGAAGGATGGAACTTGGAGGATGTGTGTGAATAGTCGCGCAATTAAGAAGATCACGATCAAGTATCGGTTCCCGATATCAAGATTGGACGATGTGTTAGACATGATGGTAGGTGCCATAATTTTTTCGAAGATCAATTTGAAGAGTGGGTTCCATCAAATCCGAGTTCGTCCCGGGGATGAATGGAAAGCTGCCTTCAAAACCAAAGATGGTTTGCATGAATGGTTTGTCATGCCTTTTGGGCTTTTGAATGCCCGGAGTACATTTATGTGTTTCATGACGCAAGTGTTACGGCCTTTTATCGACAAGTTTCTTGTGGTTTATTTTGACGACATCTTCATCTACAGCCACAACAAGGAACACCACTTGGACCATTTAAGGCAAGTTTGTATGACTCTCCGAGGAGAGAAGTTGTACGCGAATCTGAAGAAGTGCACATTCATGTTACATCACGTTGTCTTCTTAGGGTTCATCATGACTTCTGATGGAATGACTGCAAACCCTGAAAAGTTCAAAGCTATCGTTGAATGGCCCAAACCTCGGACCATTCACAAAATCCGTAGCTTCCATGGGTTAGCCACGTTCTACAGGTGATTCATCCATAACTTTAGTACGGTAACTTCCCCTATCACCGATTGCATCAGAAAGGGAGAGTTTAAATGGACACCTGCTACGGCTAAGGCTTTCAAGGAGATTAAGTCTCGAATGACGGAACTCCTGCCATGCTCCTTCTTGACTTCTTTAAGGTCTTCGAAGTTGCATGTGATGCGCCAAGCATAGGTATCGGAGGAGTATTGAGCCAAGAGGGCTATTCGATAGCTTATTTCAGTGAAAAGCTAAATGAGGCCAGACAGAAGTACTCGACCTACGACAAAGAATTCTATGCGATAGTCCAATCCCTTAAATATTGGAAACACTATCTACTACCATATGAATTCATCTTGTTCTCGGACCACGAAGCCCTACGATTTTTGAATTCTCAAAAGAAGTTAAACCCATGACATGCGAAATGGGTTGAACAACTTCAAGGGTTTACCTTCATGTTGAAACATAGGGCCGATGTGGAGAATCGAGTGGCTGACACGCTTAGCCATAGAATGGCGACATTGTACTCATTAAGTGTTGAGGTAATCGGATATGAACGCCTCATGGAGGACTACCCCACATGTTTGAATTTTGGCAAAGAGTATGCCTCACTTGTGAGTGGACAACTTGTCAGAGGGAGTAAATATACCCTACAGGATGGGTATTTCTTCTTGAAACACCGATTGTGTATTCTCCGCACTTGTTTGCGTGACTTTCTCATTTGGGAATTACACGCTGGAGGGGTTGCTGGCCATTTTGGTCGTAATAAAATTGTCGCAATGGTTGAAGACCGATTATATTGGCCCAATCTCACCAGAGATGTTGCCAAAATTATCAGTCAGTATCGTGTTTGCCAGTTGACAAAGCGAAAGAGGCAGAACACGGGATTGTATACACCTTTACCGGTGCTACACACCCCGTGGCAAGACCTATCAATGGGCTTCGTGTTAGGCCTCTCTAAAATCCTTCGAAAGCACGACTTGGTGTTCGTTGTTGTGGACCGTTTCTCTAAGATGGCCCACTTCATTGCGTGTGAAAACCTCCGATGCTAGTCACATTACTACCCTATTCTTTAATGAGGTTGTTCGTCAACATGGTTTGCCTAAGACGATAGTGTCTGACCGGGACGTTAAATTTATCAGTTATTTTTGGAAGACACTATGGCACAAAATGGGGATCCAAATACCATTTTCATCTGCTTATCATCCCCAAATTGATGGGCAAACCGAGGTTGTGAATAGGAGTTTAAGAAATATGTTAAGGTGTCTAATGGGCAAGCACATTAGGAGTTGGGATTCCATCTTACCTATCGCTGAGTTTGCTTAAAACAATTCGATTAATAGAACCACAGGCATGAGTCCGTTCCAAATTGTGCATGGGTATACACCTAGGACACCAGTAGATCTCATTCCAATGTCCATTCATCATAGGTCATCAGAGTCTGTATCCACATTTGCGCATCACATTCATGAGTTGCATGCTAAGATTAGAAAAAAAATAATTTAAAGAATGAAAAATATAAGTTCTTTGTAGATTCTCATCGACGGTTCAAAGAATTCCAAGAGGGTAATTTTGTGATAGTTTGGAATAGACCCGAGCGATTCCCGCAAGGAGTTGCAAAGAAGTTACCCGCTCGTAGTGTTGGACCCTATTAGATCTTGAAGCATGCCGATTTTAATGCTTACATCTTAGATCTTCTGCCTGAATTGGATATTAGCACGACTTTTAATGTGGAGGACCTTGTTCCATTCCATGGCCCTTCAACCATCCCTGCCAACCCCTTTGAGCTTTCTATATCTGATAAAACAATAATTCCCCTACCCACATCGCTACCCCCACCTACTTGGCAAACTCGTGAGGTCATAAAAGATGTGCTGGAAGATCAGATTGTGTACACCAACCACGGGGGACTTTAGAAATACTTGGTTAAGTGGAAGAAAAAGAGCGATTTAGAGAATACTTGAATTTCACAAGAGTTTCAGCAGATTGACCCGGATCTCTTAGACTTCTATCACAACCAGTATTCATCGGGAATGCATCCTTCTAACTCGGGGAGAGTTGATGGGGACATTCGATTCCAGCCGCTTCTGATCGAGGTTCCCTATATATTGTTTGTAATCGCGACCGTGAATATCCATGCCAACCAAAGTTCGAGATCGAACTTTTTCAAAGTAGAGGGGATTGATGCGAACTTTAGATCTGCCTGCTTGAATCATGGTCGAATAAAGAGGAGACTTCAAAAGAGATAGTGGATCCGCGAATGAATTTTTAAAAAAAGGCCCGTTAAAGACCCATTTGATCAAAAAGAAGAAAATCTAAAATTTATTAGGGTGGTCTTCAACTTTTAATCCCGTCACTTTTATATTTAGCCTATTTTGAAGTGTCAAACTAAGTTGGATTAATACGAAATTGATCCTATTTGAAAGCTTATCGAAGTAGCTTTTCAACGAGCTAAAAATTGAGCAATTCCGATAAGTATTGAAGAAGTTATGATCAATTTTCGAAAGCTGGACATAAAGTGACGAATTTCAAGAATCCTAATTAAATTAGAATTAGTCTCTTTTATTATTTTATTTTAGAAAGTAAGAGTTATTTCTTTTATTAGAAATATGATTAGTTTCATTATTGTTTTAAGACTTTATTGTTTTAGAGGAATTAGAATATTTCTTTTATTTGAATTAGGAATTAGAGTTATACTAGGATTTCTAATTTTATGCATTGGTTAGCCTATTTAAAAGCTTGTAAATACTTTTATTATGAGTTTTTGGTTAATGAAAATTTCTTATGCAAAATTACGAGTTCTAAACTTTCGTGAGGGTGTGATTCTCTCAAAACGGAGAACAATTCTTCTATTCCCGCTTGCGGTTTGGTGCGAGGCCAACTCTTCTTCTATCTCTATCTTCTTTTGATTTACGGTTTGCGTAAGTAGCGTAATCCTAATTATTTTATTGATCTCATAAAAGTCAAAAATTAATATTTTATTCATCATTATTTTTATTAGCCTTTTATTTTTGTTTGGTATCGAGAGAACCCGCTTGCGAGTTCGTTCGACGCCCTAAAACTATCGGACATCTAGTCGTTCACAAGAACCTTAGTCTTCTAGATCCGCGATAGAGAACGTATACTAAAGTAACACTATTTTGGGCCGGAATTAAATCACCTAATTGAATTTCTAGAATTTTTCGTGATAATTTATTATGAGAAATTATTATTTTTAATTGATTAAATTAATTTTAATCCTAATCTCAGCCCTAACATTGCATTTAGTAAGTTCCCGCATCAATTATTTTATGGTTGGAAGCAGGAACGAGATTCTGAAGCGAGAGTGGCATAGTAAACAGAAGACTCCTGCCACTTGTATCCCGCCTACTATTCTTGCCCATTTGAAAATTGTCTAGGTGAAAAGGTTGGCCGCATTTTTGTTTATTGTGCTTGGATTAGGAATGTTTGTTCAATATTTTGGTATTCACATTAATTTGAATTGCATTAACTCCGTTGATTGATTTGTGGAAAGAGTAGTACATGTTGAATAACAAATATTATTTAAACACAATTAATTTCAATCAAGGACAATTTGATGCATACCTTGCCGATGAGAATAGTCCGTCAAGAATTTGATGAGAATAGTCTGGTGAGAATTTCGATAAGCACCGGTCGCTTATAACTTGAGGACAATACTACCTCGCTTTTATCTCCCTCTATATGATGGGCACGGTTACATTGAGTGGAGATGAAGAGGGGACGTTGTCCTCTATATAGCATGCCCTTGAATCCTAACCCACCAAGGATTGAAGGGAGAAGCGTATCACTAGAAAATAGGGATTGACTTACCACAAACCAATAAAGCTGAAATCGGCCCCTAAAGTTGCGCGGAGTGGAATCACGTTACCAGTGAAGTCCCAAAGTCTTTAGTCAATCAAGTTTTAAGTAAACTAGGAAAAGGGTAAAGTTATTGTGTGGGTCACAAATACCCAATAATCTCTCACTTGAACTACACATTAACTTTAATAATATATATATATATATATATATATATTAATAAAACAAAAATAGAAAATAAGGAAAAATATCATGATTGACTTAGTTCAAAAATGGATGGCCATCCTTTAAAGTTTTGTAAAAATATTGACTTTCAAGACTTTGATATAACACACATTCTCCCAAGTTCAGTAACAATCTTAATGTCGGATCATGAATGTCGATAATGTATAATTTCTTCAAATCTCATTATGACAGTTCCATGGTCAAGACACTAATGTATCATTTCTTCAAATCTCATTATGACAGTTCCATGGTCATACCCTAAGGTATATTGTCTTGATATATTACGGTATGCACCATGTGAAAATCATCACCTACCTATCATGACAAAAGCTACACAAACTGTGGTGCCTAATCACGATAGCTCAAGCAACCTTATTTGTGCACATATGCTCCCAGGCAATAACATTGCATATGCATAAATAATAATAATAATTATGGTATTAAATAAATACAATAATTAAATAAAGCATAATGTTTGCAATAAAAGTATTATAAAAGAGAATAATGCATTGTGAAAGCAGAAACTCCCACTCAAATAGTGTACTCGAGTGTCTCTAACACTCCCATTCAGATCATATGCGCCTTAAAAACTTTTGGAGCTAATCCTTTGGTAAGAGGATCTACAATCATCTCATTAGTTGGCAAATGAGGAATTTTAATAATCCTTTCCTCCACTTTCTCGCGAACCATAATTGCCCGAGCACACTCTCAACTTGTAGATGCGCCGATCCTGCCTTCCCCCACGAGAACAGAAAAACCAACAGACCACGAACAGTAGCACGCATGAAAACATCCCTTTTAAAAGCATACCCAAGGAGCGGGCATACATCACCCTTCCCAGCCTCGAGATAGATTTGGTCATGTTATCCCTTTTCGAGAAACGACGGCCAGTACCTGAACAAACTCCCCCTGTGGTAAATCACCACAAAACTATGTTAACGTTTGAGGATGTCATCTTAGATGAAATGGGGATCAACATGATGGAGGCTGACTCCAATGAGCCATATCCGTTAGTACCCTCCATCCAATAAGGTAAAGGAGCGACCCCTCAGGTACGCAACTGGGCATCTTTGCTCCAAACCATAGAAACAGAGAGTGGCTTAAAATTTGGCACCCATTTCCTAAAAAAAAATAACCTATAAAAAGTGATATAAGCCCTTGGCAAGCAATACCTTGTATATACACAGACTCGCACTGCCAAGGGTCCGTCTCCGAAGAAAATCAAAATCTCAAAAACATTGCAAAAATACCAAATTTCAAAAACACTGCAAAAATAAAAAATCACAAAAACATTGAAAAAATACAAAGTTTAAAAATATTGTCATTTAAAATTCCAAATAAAATTCCATAAAAAGATGCCTTAATTGAAATACCCGTCCCTCTTAAAATCAAAGAGGTAGGAGTTACGAGTCTGGATGAGGATATCTCTTTGAAAGAGCTCTCCAATGAGCTCCTTGGCCGGTTTAATTTGAGCATGGCCCTACCCCCATTGTCGAAGAAACTGAGGACGTTGACCTGGGAATTAAGGAGATTTCCCGAATTACCAAAATCGAAACTTCGCTATCTCTCGAGGAAAGACAAAGCATGATCGACTTTCTTCGGTCATACCAAGACGTTTTTGCCTGATTGTACGAGGACATGCCTGGTCTGGACATCGATTTGGTAGAGCATGAGTTGCCTCTTTACCCTAATATGAAGCTGGTTAAACAGAAGCTGAGACGTCTCCGACCCGAGTGGATGCTGAAACTCAAAGATGAGGCCATCAAACAGTACGATGAGGGTTTCCTCATGGTATCCAAATACTCATAGTGGCTAGCCAACATTGTGCCTGTACTGAAGAAAGATGGGAAGGTTTGCATGTGTATCAATTTTCGCAATTTAAGTAAGGCAAGCCCGAAGGACGATTTCCCATTGCAACATATTGACATCTTGGTCGATAATACTGCCAAGCACGGGATGCTTTCTTTCATGAATGGATTCTCAGGATACAATCAGATAAAAATGGCAGAGGTTGATCACGAGAAGACAACGTTCATTACCCCCTGGGGAACCTTTTGCTACAGAGTCATGCCGTTTGGGCTAAAGAATGTCGGCGCAACATACCAAAGAGCTATGACTGCATTATTCCACGACATGATGCATTGAGAAATTGAAGTGTACATCGATGATATGATAGCCAAATCACCAGAGTGAAGCGATCACTTGGTAAACCTTCAGAAGATGTTTGAGAGGTTAAGAAAGTATCGACTACATCTGAATCCACAGAAGTGCGTATTTGGTGCTATGTCCGGAAAACTATTAGGATTCATCGTCAGCAGGAGAGGGATCGAGGTCGACCAATTCAAAGTCAAAGCTATCACTGAAATGCCACTGTCGTGTACTGAGAAAGAGGTTAGAGGGTTCTTGGGCAGAATACAATATATCAGTCGGTTCATTGCGCAGCTTACTCCAATCCGCACACCGATCTTCAAGCTACTGAGAAAAGATTCTCCCATTGAATGGAACGATGATTGCCAAGCCGCGTTCGATAAGATCAAAGGCTACCTCCTTAATCCACCTGTTTTGGTACCACCTAAACCAGGGAGACCACTCTTGATGTATCTTTCCATGACGGAAGTTTCGATGGGATGTGTCTTAGTCAGCATGACAAGACGGGAAGAAGAGAGCATGCCATTTACTATCTAAGCAAGAAGTTTACTGATTATGAAACGCGTTATTCTCATCTGGAGAAAGCATGCCTAGCTCTTATTTGGGCTACTCAGAGGCTCTGCCATTACTTGCTATCTCAGGCAGTTCTACTCCTAGCCCACATGGATCAGTTGAAATACCTGTTCGAGAAGCCGACTCTCACTGGGCGAACCGCACGATGGCAGCTTTTATTATCTGAGTTCGACATCACATACGTCACTCAGAAGTCAATTAAGGGGCAAGCACTCGCCGATCATCTTGCTGATAATCCTTTGCTAGATTATGAACCTTTGAGAATAGAGTTCCCTGATGAAGACACTCTATTCATGAAGGAAGACGATACTGAGGAAGCAGAAGAATCATGGGTAATGCACTTTGACAGGGCAGCAAACGCCGAGGGTTAAGGGGTTGGCGCCATTCTGATTTTACCAAAAGGATCCCACGTACCCGTCTCTATCAAGCTCAACTTCCCTTGTACTAACAACATGGCTGAGAACGAAGCTTGTGCAACAGGTCTGCAGGCGGCTCTCGATCTAAATGTAACTCACCTCCGAGTGTTTGGCAATTCACAGTTAATTATATGCCAGACGAATGATGACTGAAAGATGAAAGATGAGAAGCTGATCCCCTACCATGAGCACCTCGAGGATCTGATAGCTTGCTTCCAAGACGTGACATTCTCATATATCCCCCGGATAAGGAATCGCTTTGCTGACGCACTGGCGACTTTGGCATCGATGATAGAAATCCTGTATGATGCTGAGATGAAGTCAACCATGATCGAGCAGAGGAATGAGCCAGCTTTCTGCCTCCTGATTGAGGAACCTACAAAGCCTGATGATGAGCCACCTTGGTTCTCAGATATCAAGAATTTCCTTTAAACTCTAACTTTCCTTGAGGGTACGTCCAAGATGGACCAACGAACTATTCAACATCTAGCAGCAGGCTACGTCATTTGCGGGGAATGCCTTTACAAACGGTTTTACAATAACATCTTACTCAAGTGCCTTACTGAAAGAGAAGCAATCAATATCATGAAGGAGATCCATGAGGGAGTATGCAGAGCCCACGTCAGTGGTCACATGTTTGCCAAGAAAATTCTACGACAGGGATACTTTTGGACCACTATGGAATCAGATTACTGCAAACATGTTCAGAAATGCTACAAGTGTTAGGAACACTCCAGTCTGATATACACTCCTGCCATCGATCTATACCGCATGACCACTCCTTGGCCATTTGCTACCTGGGGCCTTGACGTTGTCGGAATGATTAATCCAAAAGCATCAAACGGACAATGATTCATCCTCGTCGCCATTGAATACTTCACAAAGTGGGTAGAAGTGGCGTCATATGCCAACATCATGACTAGTCACGTCGAGAAGTTTCTCAAGAACAATATTGTATGCCGATTCGGAGTACCCAAAGATATTATCACGGACAATGGCACCAATTTTGCGAATAAGAGCATTCGAGCCTTCTGCAAGCAATACAAAATCAAGCACCATCGCTCATCACCCTATTAGCCTCAAACTAATGGAGCCGTGGAAGTGGCGAACAAGACGATCGTCCGCATCTTAGAGAAGATGGTCGTCACTTAGCGAGATTGGAGCGAAATGCTGCCATTTGCTTTATGGGCCTATAGAACGTCGATCCGTACCGCTACAAGGGCAACACCATTCTCCCTTGTGTATGGAACCGAGATCGTCCTACCAGTAGAGGTTGAAGTACCTTCGCTCCGAATCCTTATGTAATCAGGCTTACCCAAAGCAGAGAGACAGAGAGATCCCGCTTCGAACAATTAAACTTATTGGACGTGAAGAGACTCCTAGCCTTGTGTCACACTCAAGTTTACCAGGGGCGAATCACATGCGCTTATAATAAATGTGTCCGTGGTCGAGATCTAAAGATAGGAGACACTGTGTTGAAGAAGATCTTCCCATCCCTCCACGCTGATCCAAGAGGAAAATTCAAGCTGAACTGGGAGGGACCTTACGTCGTCCGAGAAGTGCTACCGGGATACGCCCTCCGCCTCGCCACCATAGACGGAGATCATCTTCCTGAGCCCATCAATGCTGGATACGTCCGACGGTTCTACTCTTAGTCTAACATGATAAGGTAAGTCTTGGTAAAACAGATACATGACTGCTTAAGAACCACCCAAAAGAGGCCATCATTCCAAGCACAGTAGCCAAAAAGCATCCCTAAAAATAATAATATCCTTTGCTTTCCCATTCAAGCTTGGGCATTTCTTTCAATGAACCTCTTCCCAAAAAAAAAAAATGTGTGTGTACATATGCAAAAAAGGGAAGTAGAGTTACCATCGAAATCTAAAAAAAATCAGAAAAGCAAAACCTCAAAAAGAGATTGCCTGAAATAAAACAAAGGAAAAAGGAAAAAGAATCATGGGGGCTTGTACAGTAAAAATCCCCCAAGGAAGAAGAATGTTGAGAGAAACTGAAGCCGTATCAAGGAAACCCTTTTAGCCTAGCATACCTTCAAATCCTAACCTAACCCATGGCCAAGCTACACCCTGAAAAAAGCCCTCTTTTAGGTTTACATGCAGTCATAATATCTGTTAAGTCAACACAAGCCGAGTTGTGAGACGACACCAGAACCCCATCCAGCCGGCTATGATGGAATCGACGTCTATGTCGTGGCTAAAAAAATAAAAAATAAAAAATAAAATAAAATAAAAATACAAGCTCAAAGCAAGACGAACGTAGTAAAACCTCGAAAGGGCGCTATGGATAAAAACAACGAGTTTGTGCGAAACAAGTGAAAACCCGAAAGGGCACTTGGGTTAAGAGCTAAACCCATGGACGGGGTGAAAACTCGAAAGGGCACCACGGGTAAAAAGAGGGCAAAAATGGGCACGACGAGCCCACCTTGGGCATCGCGAGTAAAAGAGTTTTAAAAGAAAAATAATTGTTGGAATGGGTCGATAGAATTGATGTTTGAGGAGCCCTCTTGGTTACTCTCCCTAATCCCCTTTTCTGGGCCACTCATGCTAGTTCAAATCGAGCCTCGACTAGAATTGTCTTTGTGAAACGGCGTCGTCAAACGTATGGCCCAAGGTAAGGAGAAATGTTTGACTCAATCCAAAGGGATTAACATTCTGGCCTTGGTAAAACAACTGCAACTCACTCAGGCCAGACCATATGAAAGGTTCGGCTATGCTCAAAATAGGACCCGTTACTCCGTCTTGTTCTTAAGACATCAAAAAAGAGGGGGGAAGAGAACAAAACAAACAAAAAGTCGGTGTAAATATGTATACTAGCTTTTATGCACTGCTTGCACCACATCCCAAAAAAATATAGCCGGTGTGATGTCTAGCTTTCCTTCTTTCCTTTCTTTTTTATAAAAAGCAAAAAAAACAACAAATAAACATAAAGAAAATATGTATACAAAAAGATGCGTGTATCTGGAAAGGGGTTCTTACGCCCCTTTTTTCTGTGTATCTGATCTATGCAAAAAGTGATATGTGCAGCGAGGAATCAACAACCCAGCTCGAGCTTCAAGGCATTAATCTCGGCATGACAACCATCCTTCCGATCATTCCGCTCGGTCAACCAACGACCATGCAAACTCTTATACCTCTTCCGAGAAGTATCAGCAGCTCCAAGGGTGACACTTAAGGATCCTTTCAGACGAAGGACCTTGCTCTCTGCGATCTTTGCTCTAACTTTTTCTTTGGCTAAAAACTCTTGCAGGGCCCTTTTCTCATCAACCAATAGCTCGATGCGACCCTGGAGCATTGCCTCTTTCCTCGGCCAGGGGCCTCCCATTTCAATACTCTCCACTTGATCTAGACAGTCAGCAAGTTGCTTGGCCAATAGCCAGGCCTTATACTTAGGAGAGGACTGAACCAAATCTCCCTGCTCCATATCACACATCAGCGTCGACTGACACATCTCCCAAAGAGCAGCAATTCGGTCTATGTCCCCGGAGGACCCCCTAGAAAAGATCAAGTCACATAGAGGGGGTTTTTTCTCGCAAGGCACCTGTTGAGAGCAGTCGAACTGACGCAGCACCCGAAATGGAAAATAGAAGGTGCTGCTAGTCAATCCTAAAAGGGTGATGCCCTCATGATCCTTGGAACGAACTATCGGGAAGGTCCGGTCCAACCAAGGAAGCCTCCATATCAGCTCGACATTAGTCAACCAAAGCTTCAAAACTGACGAATTGCCCTGCGGAAGCAAGTGACACCGACCCAAAAAGCATCGAGCCGCCTCTCTTCGGGCAATATAAAAGCGTGGCACGGGCCCCAAGATGGCAAGATGCTCACTGAACCAGACTTGAAGCAGCAAAGGACATCCCCGGAAGCTCTCCACCTTACCCAGAGCAAACACATCTAGGCATCGGTACAATTCGGCAAGGACCAAATGCATCACTAATCGGCCCTCTACCAACTCAAGCAAAACATCACAAAGAGCCAAAGAGAAGTTCCCTCCTCCAGTGAAGAAAAGGATTGCTGAAATAAGACTAAGAGCAAAGGCTTTCACGTTGAAGACATTCCTAACCGGCAATTTTTGAAGACTTTTGTTACCGAAAACTTATTTGAGGAATTTAATCGAACACCTTGTGGGCCCCCCAAAGAGACTTTTCTTGTATTCAAATTTCTTCAAACCAAGAGAGAGATGGACGGATTTAGAGTAGCCCAACTTTGGCGTGACTCTTGCGAGGCCTCTATGAAGCTTCAAACTAGTTAAATTGGATAGTTCCTCAAGGGTTGGAGTTAGCTCCCGCTTCCCAAAACGGAACACATGGGTATTTGCATCCCAAAATCAAGTGTCCGCATGGAGTAGGTCCCACCGTGGAAGAATCTTGAGGAAGAAGGGGAGGCGTGATAGGCTTAGCCGCTCAAGCTCAGCACGCTTGCCCTCATTCAAGCTCCCAAGCCAACTTTTAAGAAAATTGGGCCCCATGCCCAAAGAAACAAATAAATTGATTCTGAACCCTCCATGTGAGGGAGGGTTGGAAAGCGGGTCCATAGACATACAAAGATCTTTCAAATATATAGAAATTGATGTATGGTGATGGACCCGCCCTTGGGGAAACGAGAACAAAAAGAACCAGTAAAAAAGGCCAAGTCAAAAAGAAAAGGGAGGGATTTTAGACTGGCTCGGGTATATACCACAGCCCCCAGGTCTAAACTGGCGCAACTATTAGTTGCGACAGTGCATTTTGTCCCCAATTTTTGCCTAGCGTAACTAATAGTTGCGCCAGCACAAAATTCCCCCCTCCCTCTCCCCCCTGCCACTTTTTCTGGGCTTTTGGAGAGTTTTTATGGGCCATTGCAGGCCCCCCTTGGCCTGCTGACCTGATACACCTGCTGTTTAAACCTAAGAATTAAAAAGGGCATCTAACATAAAATGAGGTTTGACTCTTGTGCAGGCAAAACCCACACCAAGGCATGCGGCATCAAGGGCCACTTTTACGAGCGATCATCAAAGATTAGCCTGCAAGCAGTCAGATATATGCAAGAAAGAGATAACATTGCAACCGAAGAAAAGCACTGAACATGTCCAAACATAAAATCATCCAACCAATGCCGCAAATATCTCTTGCAAAACCTTGTAAAAATCCCAAATAAAAGATATCTCAAAGAGTACTAAAATGTCTGAATTGTTCAAATGCAGAAACTAAGGCCTAATCCTAGTCCACGCCCTTTGGCTTCTTCCGCCGACGAGAGGAACTCTGGAAGGTCTGAACGTCCCCCACCCAGGACCATGCCTGCGAAATCCTACTAAGCAAAGAGCGCGACTCCTTGGCGCGAGCACGCTGCAAGACATAGTCAAAATCAGAAATTGGGGTCGGTTAAGGGACAAAAGATAGTGGAACAAATAGGAGAAGCAGAGCAGTAAGGTACTCACTGTCTCCACATCCTGGAGCTCCGTAATGTTACGATGATAGTGATAGGGCCAATGACGTCAAAGGCCCACATCGAGAATGGCCATGGCGAAGTCATAATATTCAATTCAACTGATGGAGCTTTGATGAGTGAGGCATGTTTTTGGCATGACTTGCAAGATTGAACGTAAAGGTGGTATTATTTTATCATTGTTGGCCAGAAACCTTACCGTGTAACTTGATCGGCGAGTCTCTATCTACCGGAGTGGGTGCCACAGGTGCTGGCATGTACTTCTCAGATGATGTATTGGCCTTCGGCGGTCATGACACATTATAGCAGTACTCCTTTGGTGAAGGCTTCTCTGTATAATGTTTCGTCGAGTATGCAGAATCGGGCGCATCGATTGCTTATAGTCTTTTGTTCGATTTTTGTAGCATATGGAGGGACATATTGATATTTCAAGAAATTCTAGATATAGAAGTACCACGGCTGTCCATCGTCGGTTGGTGATTTTTCAAACCTGAACATAGCGACTTCGGTTTCCATCTCGTCATGTTTTTTCGGTGTGATTGCTCCTTTTGGTCCTGTACTTGTGGAGAGGATGGGTAATTCTCTCTTGACGGTCCATGCTACCTCATGAGCGGATTCTGTTAGCTTTTCGATAAAGAAAGTTTTGGTATTTTGTCCGATAGGTATTTGGATGATTGAGGCTAGTGTAACTAAGGAATCTGCGAGCTCATTTTCTAATCTAGGGATGTGCGTAAAAGAGATTCTTTCAAATATTGAGCGGTTTCTAGTTATGCCATTAGTCTCCTTTTCTTAGTTTTCCATTTTCCTATAACTTGTGAAATTACTAGTTTGGAGTCATCGATGGTTTTTAATTGTTTAATTCTTAATTGTATTGCTGCTCGTAGCCCTGTTATAAATGCTCAACATTATTAGTGACAGGGAAATCTAGCTGAAAAGCTTTGGGTATGACAACTCCTTTCGAACTCAAGAGGACTACCTCGATGCCTTTTCCTTTGTAGTTTAGAGCGCCGTCAAAATAGAGGGTCCATGAGGTCTTATCGGGCTCTTCGTTATGAATCATGAATAGGTCTCTATTAGAAAAATTTGTGTATAGGTTCGTCATTCGAGAGTGGAAGGTCTGCGAGATAATCAGTGATTGCTTGACCTTTGATCAATTTCTGCATGACGTAAGTAATATTGAATTCTTGTAAGAGCATATGCCAACGAGGGATCTTTCCTGATGTTGTGGGCTTTTCAAATACATACTTTAGAGGGTTCATTCGGGCTAATACTAGTATTTTATGTGCTTCGAAGTAGTGTTGTAATTTGGTGGAGGCCCACACCAGCGTGAGGCAAGTTTTCTCCATCGGAGTATGTTTTTGTTCGTATTCGACCATCGTCCTGCTGAGGTAGTAGATAGCCTTGTCTCTCTTGCCGTCTTCATATTGTCCCTGAATTACTCCCATTGCTTTGTCGTTCACTAAGAGGTATAGGATTAGGAGTTTTTCAGGGATAGGTGGCGATAGTATAGGCAAGTTAAGGAGGTATTTCTTGATATTACAAAAGTCTTGCTGACACTGGTCGTCCCATTTGTATTCAGCCCCTCTGATCGGTGCTGAAATATGACTATATTTCACACTTAAATCCTACATTTAGCTGTTCGATGAAAGCATCTGATGGTTGTTGTGAGGTTTTGATGTTTACAGGTGTTTCCGACCATTAGATCGTTCAAAAGCCTAAAAGAAGGAAATTAAAGGCTATGCAAGAGCAATGGACAAAAAGGTCCAAAGAAGCATTGAGATCCGAGAAGAGAATCAATATCCATCAAGAAAGGAGACTTTACATTGAAGAGTCAATCGATTGAGAAATCATTGTCAATCGATTGACAGATGAAATAAAACTTCAGCCCTGAAAATCAATCGATTGAGACATGAAAATCAATCGATTGACACATAAGGCAGAAGTGCCCTAAAGAAATTCGAACTCAAATTCAATCGATTGAGACTTCTGGCTCAATCGATTGAGGCAATTAGGTTTAGGTGTGATCGGCCATTATAAAAAGGAAGCTAAAGCTTTGAATAGAGGGCTCTGGGTGTTTGGACTGGGTGTTGAGATTTTTTGAGATTTTTTTGTCTTTAGGGAACTTCTTTTCATCTTTTTAAGGTCTTCTTCTCTCTTTCTTCTAGGGTTTTGATCAGGGTAGATTGTACCTAGGATTTGCATTGTTTTCTTTGAAAGCATAGATTGTATTTAGGAGAAAGCATTGTAAACAAATATCTCTTGGGAAGAAATAAAAAGAGGAATGACTTTGAATGAACAAGGAGATCATACACCAAAGATGAGCGGCTAAATCAGTAGATCGGGGAAGATGCGATCCCCAGATAAGTACCCATATTTATGATTAATACCATAGTCTAATGTTTTTATTGTTTTGATCTACACATCACGAGATACGCTATGCTTCTTACATGACTCATACCGCAATGAAAGGCTGAGTCATTGTTTTTAGATAGGGTATGCCGGATTGATGATCATACTTTATTTCAAATCATTTTTATGAATGAATGATGGTGATAGTGTGAATGATGCTTTAATGAAGGGGGGATACAAATCTGGGGTTGCATATTTCTTGATCTTATTTAAATATTATTCTTAGATTCATCGGTAATTAGTTGTTTAGATTAATTTATTTTTCTGCATTTAGGAAAAAGTGATAAATTTTTGGTAAATTGAATCTGCCTCTTGGTACTTCCTTGGGGATGTTTTTAAATCCCTGAAAGAATTAATTAAAATTTCAGATTTCCCTGTGGGTTCGACACCCTTGTTCTTGCCATACTGCAATAGATCTTGTGCACTTGCAAGGGTTACATTTAAAATCGATCAAGTTTTTGGCGCCGCTGCCGGAGAATTTCGGCGAAATTTTGATTAATTCGGATTAGGGATTTTTTTTTTTAATTTTTAGCAGTCAATCGATGGAGAATTCTTCCTCAATCGATTGACTCTATTCTGTGCTAGAGAAACTACTTGACAGACAATCGATTGAAACCTTCTTCTCAATCGATTGAGGTATATATATTTTATCAAGATTGTCAATCAATTGACACTAACTTGTCAATAGATTGACACTAAAAAATTTAAAAAAAAATAAAAAATCTTTAATTCTGAAAATTTGGAAGTTTGTGGATTTGAAATCTGAAATTTGGTGCTCAAAGGTTGATTTTTTTTATTTTCGAACTTAAATTTTTGCAATTAGAATTTTTGAAATTTAATTTCTAAATTAGATTTTGATTTTCTTGTGTGAATTTTGATTTTTGAATTAAAAAAAAAAAACTAATATTTAGATTTTTGATTTGCAAAATCTTCTTTCCCTTATTTTTCTCTCTTAGGTAAGTTTGTGTAGGACTCTTTTAGGAAGTTTAGGTATTTAGGACTTCTTATTTTAGTAGGATTCTTTTTCCTTATTTTCCTCTTTTAGATATTCCAGGATTTTCTAAAATTAGTTATTAATTTTTTTTTTTTTTAGGAAGTTTATAAATTTAGGATACCTTCCTTAGGAAATTTAGGAATCTTTTATTTTTTCCCTTATTTTTCTCTTTTAGATAAGATTCTTAGGATTGCCATTAGATTTAAAATTTTAATTTCTAATTTTAATCTTGAAATTTTAATTTTAATTTTTGAAATTCGAATTTAAAAAAAAAAAAAAAAGAATAAAATAAAATTCGAAATTTAATTTTTTAAAAAAAAAAAAAAAAAATTTTAAATTAATTTATCTTGTTTTGCTTTTCTTTTCTTCTTATTTTGGCCACTGTTCATATTAGAACTCAACCGATTGAAGCTTCAGGTTCAATCGATTGAGATTGAAATATTCTCTGTTGTGATCTTTGCTTTTCTTTCAACCGATTGACATTCCTCTGTCAATCGATTGACAAAAATTCTGTGTTTGCCATTTCGGCTGAAATTCTTGTGTTAACTTGCTTTGACCTTTGAACCTCAATCGATTGAGAACAGTTCTTCAATCGATTGACTGATAAAGTCATTTCTGTGAAATTTTAAGTGTGCTTCTGTCAATCGATTGAGACCTTTGCTGCAATCGATTGAGCCTATTTTGTGGATTTGTTTTGGATTCTTCAATCCCTGTTTGTGAGCGTGGTGTATGAGCTTTACTCGTTCTCATCACCCACATCTGCTACCATTTAATCTTGAGATCGAACGATCTTGTAGAGAGAATCGTAGAATTTAAAGAAATCAGTATCATCATACTGATACCATGACTGATCAAAGGCAAGAAATGAATGGGAACAACCAGAATATCAATAATGGCAATAATGGAAATAATGGAAATGATGAGAATAACAATTACAATGAGGGCCCTAGAACACTCGAATATTATAATAATCCTGGTTTTTACGAGGATCAGGAATGTATAATGCATGATCCCATTCCAGGAAACCACTATGAATTCAAATCAGCGATGATCCAAATGCTACCAATTTTCCATGGGTTAGCAAATGAAAATCCGCACGTTCATCTAAATGAATTCACTGGGGTATGCAAAATGTTCAGAGTCCACAATGTCACTGATGAGATAGCTAAACTCCGACTCTTTCCTTTCTCTTTAAGGGACAAGGCAAAAACGTGGTTTTATTCCTTAGAACCGCAATCTATTCAGAGTTGGGCAGAGCTACACCGTCAGTTTCTTAAAAAATATTTTCCCATGACCAAAGCCATTGAGTTGCGTCAGAAGATTCAATTCTTTTCCCAACAACCTACTGAAACATTCCATGAATGTTGGGAACGTTTTAAGGAATTGATTAAGAGTTGTCCAAATCATCAAGTTCCAAGGTGGCAACAGGTCCAAAGTTTTTATAATGGACTGATTCCTGAAGAGAGACGCATGGTTGATGCATCGTGTGGTGGATCATGTGCCACAAAAGAAGCTGATGAATTGTGGGCATTGTTTGAGAAGTTATACCAAACTTCGATACAAAGTGAAACACTGGGGCGAACTAACTTGGATTTGGCATCTAAATCTCATGTGTTGACAAGAGATGGATTGTATAATGTCAAAAATAATACCTCTGATCTATCAACAAAGGTTGATATGTTGTCCAAGCAAATGAATATGTTGTTAGTTGCGACCAAGCAAACTAAAGCTCCTGTCACCCCCACTGTGTGTTCAATTTGTGACCACCCAGGTCACATGGCTAATGAGTTTCCCACTACCTTGTCATTATTCCCTGATGAACCTACTCCTCAAGAGCAGGTGAATCTGACTCAATCTTATCAACGGCAGGGTAGAAACATATACTCCAATACCTATAACCCGGAATGGAAAAATCACCCCAACTTAGGATGGGGTGGTTCGAACCAAACTAGTCAGGTAAACTAGCAGTACAGAGCCAACACAATGGGTGGACAACAAAATTTCCGCCCACAACAGAATTCCACTACCCAGCAGAATTCTAATTTCCAGCAGAACCCTCCTTATTACCATCCAAATTCCGATTACCAAAAAAATCAGAATTTTAATCAACCTCAGGTTATCATTTCTAGAGATTCTGATTTGGAGGAAAAGGTGATGCGAAGCATGCAAGCTTTCCAACAGATGATGATAGATCAATTCAGTCAACTGACAAATCAGCTGAGTCAACGAGAGGAAGGTAGGCTCCCTAGCCAACCCGTCAACAATCCTCGAAGTCAAGCACCACCTGATGCAGGACCATCGAATAGTCAACAGTTGAAAGCTATTACGGTGCTGAGAAGTAGAAGAGAAGTTGATAATCAAGTGGAAATGCCTGTGGAATCTGATCAGGAAAAAGAGAAAGCAAGAGAAGCAGCAAAAGAAAAAGAAAACAAATTAGAGAAAAGAACAGAGAAAGAGAAAAGAAAAGAGAAAGAGAAAGAGCAAAGAAGAGAGAAGGGAAAAGAAAAAGTAATCGAGGATGAGTCTCCCTCACCCGTCCAACTAGGACATGAACAAGAATAAAAAATGGAACCTGCACCTTATGTCCCAAGGGCACCATTCCCTCAATGCCTAACTCCTCCATCTAGAATGGGAAAGGGACCAGCAAAAATGGAAGAAATTTTCGAAACATTCAAGCAAGTAAAGATAAATCTTCCATTGCTTGAAACAATCAAACAAGTGCCTGAGTATGCAAAATTTTTCAAAGATTTATGCACTCGTAAGCGAAAGGCGCGTACTCATATTTCCAAGAAAGTGTTCCCGACTAATCAAGTCTAATATTGAAACCCCATAAACCGAAGACCGAGTTTCAACTGTTCCATGTGTCATTGGTGGGCAACCAATTGGAAAAGCGCTATTGGATTTGGGAGCAAGTGTGAATCTAATCCCATACTCAATATACGAGAAACTCGGATTGGGTGAATTGCAACCCACGACGGTCACACTCCAACTAGCCGATAGGTCAGAAAGAAGACCTAGGGGAATTATCGAGGATGTTTTGGTTGGAATAGACAAGTTTGTCTCGCCACTGCCAATGCTTGCATTAATTGTCGAACGAGAGTCATGGACGTTTCTTTTGGGAACATGAAGGTCAGATTGAACATATTTCATGCAATGAACCATTTCCCTAACGAGGATGAGGTCGAATGTTTTTACATCGATCAGATGGACGAAGTTGTGGATGAAGCATAACCATCAATGCTCACCAAAGAAGAATTTGAAACCGCTTTGTTGGCCATCTATGAAGAAAAAGGATCTGAAAGGAAGCAATCAAGAGAGAAAGGTTGAGTTTATCATGTCCAGATGATAACTTATGTGAAGTTGTGACTAAGATAGAACCATACCCATTGAAGTAAAAGTTGAACCGACTCCATCAATTGAGGAGCCACCAACGTGGAATTGAAACATATTCTAATCCTCAAATACGCTGGGGCCACGAGAACGCTTCCTGATAATTTCATCCACGTTGTCTCAAGAACAAGAGCATGACTTTGTTGAAAGTGCTTCTAGATCACAAGGAGGCTATCGGATGGACTCTAATGATTTAAAAGGGATTGACCCATCAAGATGTATGCACAAAATACATCCGAAGATGAGAGTAAACCATCGAGAGAACCGCAGAGGCGACTTTAATCCAACATGCAAGAAATCGCTTTTAAAGGAAATCATTAAATTACTCGATGCCGAATCATCTATCCGATTTCGATAGTGAATGGGTTAGTCCACCCAAATTGTCCCAAAAAGTCCGGAATCACCGTGGAAAGAAACTCGAAAGGAGAATTGTTGCCTACTCGTGAAACTACCGGATGGCGGTGCATTGATTATAAAATTGAACACAGCCACCGAAAAGGATCATTTTCCTTCCGCTCATTGATCAAATCCTGAGAAGCAGGGCAAGAGTTTTATTGCTTTCGATGGTTATTCGATACAATCAAGTGCCCGCTTTTCCACCTAATCAAGAGAAAATGACATTCACATGCCCTTACCATATGGTACTTTTGCATATCAAGGATGTCGCTCGCTTATGTAATGCACTGCTACTTTCCAACGATGTATGTTGGCCATATTTCGACATGATTGACAAGTTCATCGAGGTGTTCATGGACACTTCTCGCTTTTGGGAAAACATTTTGGTTCTTGTTTGAATCACCTCACACAAGTTTTACAACGCTGTGTGGATTCTAAACTTGTTCTTACCGAGAAGAGCCATTTCATGGTTCAACAAGGAATTGTTTGGGGCATATTGTTTCCAAGAAAGGAATTGAAGTGGATAAGGCCAAAGTCGACCTAATTACTAATTTGCCCCCACCAAAGAGTGTTCGACAAATTCGATCATTTTGGGGCATGTCGGATTTTATAGAAGTATTCATTAAGGATTTAGCAAGGTGGCTAAACCTTTATGTACCTTGCTTGGCAAAAGATGTACCTTTGAATTTGATGAGCATTGCATGAAATCATTTCTAAATTGCGTGAACTCTTATCAAATGCACCAATAATCCAACCACGGATTATTCTCCATTCAACTCATGTGTGATGCATCCGATTACGCCATCGGAGTCAGTTTTAGGGCAAAGGGTGAACAAATTACCTCACGTAATTTATTATGCCAAGAAGACATTGATCGATGCACAACAACTACACCACCACCGAGAAAGAACTATTAATGTGGTGTATGCTCCGGATAAATTTCGCTCTATTTGCTTGATAAAATAGTGGTCTTTTCGCACTCACTCGCATTGAAATATTTGTTGGCAAAAGAAGGATGCCAAACCAAGATTGATCCGCTGGATCCTGCTACTTCAAGTGTTCAATTCTGAAATAAAAGATAAGAAGGAAGTAGAGAATGTTGTGGGTGATCACTTGTCTCAGAATTTTGCTTGAAGAATCATGGTTACACCGAACTCATCCGGACACTTTTCCGGATGAGAAATTAATGGCAATTGACGCCGATGCTACGAAAGTTCCTTGGTTTGCCAATATCGTGAATTATTTGGTCATCGCGCAAAATCCCCACCGAATGGGGAAAGAATGATAAGAACCTCTTTTCTCCCAAATCAAATACTATTTTTGGGATGAACCATATTTTCGATCAAATCATCGGGGAGATGTAAGAGCAACTAAGCCTTCTAAATTTCGCCATGTCGGAGCTGTGGAGGCCATTTTGAGGATGAAGACCGCACGAAAATTCTTCAAAGCGGATTCTATCGCCCTCCATCTTCGTGACGCTTCAATTTGCAAAGAATGCCAAAGATGTCAATGCTTGGAAATATTTCAAACGAAAATATGATGCCCTTAACCCGATTTTGATTGTTGAAATTTTTGATGTTTGGGGATTGACTTCATGGGTCATTTTCCACCATCCTTTGGGTATTCATACATTCTCGTGGACGTTGACTACGCTCCAAATGGATTGAAGCTGTGGCAACCCGATCAAATGACCACAAAGTGGTGGTCAAATTTCCGAGAGGAAAATGTCTTTAATAGATTTGGGTTTCCCAAGAGCAATCATTAGTGATGGCGGTTCTGATTCGCAGAACCGCCATTTTGGTACTTTTAATGAAGAAATACGGTCACCCACAAGGTTGCAACGCCCGTATCACCCGCAAAACTAGTGGTCGTGGAAGTGTCTAACCGAGAGATTAATCGAATTTTAGAAAAGACGCAGACGACCGGATAGAAGAGATTGGTCAAACCGGCTATCTCGATGCTGTGGGCCTATCGCACGCTTTCAAGACACCAATTGGAATGTCTCCGCTCGTAATTGTCTACGGAAAGCATGTCATCTTCCGTTGAATTGAGCATAAGGCATTTTGGACCATCAAAAGATTTAATTTCGACATGCAAGCAGCAGGATCAAATCAAGGCCACGCTTGAGTGAATTAAGAGCTACGCTATTACGCGATGAAAATTCAAAGATGTACAAAGAAAGATACAAAGTGCATGATGAGTCAATTTCTAAAAGAGTTTCACATTGGGCAAAAAGGTTTGCTATTTAATTCCGCATTAAGCTTCACCTGGAAATGAAATCTAGATGGAAGGCTCGTGTTGTTTCCATTAGTGAGCATGGTGCAATTGAAATTCAAAGTCTCAAGGACAATCGAAGTTTTCAAAGTCAATGGGCAACGCCTCAAACCAATGTTTGAGCCAATGACCCGCTTAAGATTGAGGCGATGCACCCAGTGACCCAGATTCTTGATCAATGAAGAGGTCGAGCCGAAACTTAAACTCGCCGCTTCCCGGAGGCAAACCCAAAGGTGTTTTATTTATTTTTGTTTTCATTTTTATTTTTGTTAGTTCTAGAATATTAGTTTTTAGTTTAGTTTAGGTTGTTTTTAATTTCTAAATTAGTGTAGCCACATTACCTTTAATCTATTTTTGGTCATGTTCTAATTTTATGCACATATTCTCTGCACCTGATCTTTGTGTTGATGTACTTTTCAATAGGTTTGGGGGTGCAATACCTATTTCAATCAATGAGGACATTGTCATTTTTAGGTTTGGGGCTATGATTCTCTATCTTGCGTCACTTTCTTATTTTTCTTCATATAAAAAAAAATAATAATAATAAATAAATAAATAAATAAAATTTTGAACCATCATATATGAATTATTTTTCGATAGTTTTTAAACTTTAGTTGATGATGCATGTGAATTTAATTTTGAGAATATCAATGTCAGATTTTGAATGCTTGTATTTAGGATAATGAAGCTTAATGTGATATTTTGTGGGTAATTTTGATATTCATGCTTAGAATTTTTACACTTATATCAAGCTAAGACTCAGAAATCGATGAACTATTTTGAACGGTGAATCTTAGGTTCTTAGTGGAGACTAAACCCAGGAAGCTTTAGAGCCAAATATCCGTTGTTGATGAGTGAATACATAAACTCGGAGTTTTCTTTGAATACGAATTATTTTGCATAATCTCATACAATTTATTTTGGCTTGTGACTTTGCATGATATCAAATTCATATTATTGTGTTAGAACGTACTGTATATCTACTCAAGACAAATGGGCAAGGTTACCATCTTTTAAGGATATGATTGAAGGCCATCTTTGGCTCGTTTGTGCTTAAATGCCCCACCTCATATAAATTTATCCTTCTAGTACCCCTTTGAGCCTGTTGGAAAATTTACCTTTATACATTCTTTGATAAGCCACGTTAACCTTTAACCCTTCACCATTTCTGAAAATTCAGCTTTACCCTTCTTATTTATGAGAAATTAGGAACGAGAGATGAAAATGAATGAAAAGAGAGTAAGTTGAGAGATACTGAGTTGTGGTGTTTACTGAGAGTGTATGACAAAAATATAAAAGAAAAAGGGGGGAGTAAAAGAAAAAGAAAATTGTGAAAAATAATGAAAAATATGAGGTGCTTCAAAAAAAGGAAATTCAAAAGAAAAAGAAAGTTGAGAAAAATAGAAAAATAGTGAGAAAAATAGCGAGAAATTAGAAAAGAAAAAAACATAGAAAAATCAGAAGTTTGTTTCTTTTCCAATTTCTCAGAAATTTTGAATCCAAATTCCCTTTCTTTCTTATCCTTTCCTGAGCCCCATTACAACCCTACAAAAGACCTTCATGATCCGGGATTCATTGGTAATCGCCTTGTGGAGAGTAAATAGGTGATACTTATGACACTTGATATGACATGCTTAGGATATACAAGTATCTGTTCTTATGAGATTTGTTTTTGTTCATTGATTACATCGTGTTTCATTTATCATGTGAGACCTTTTTGCTTGTTTTGTATTGATCTCTCACATGTGTGCGAAAGCTTACCCATCATCGGAGTGATTTTATTTCGAGAGTATACCTAAAGTGAGGATTGAGTCGAGACAACAGATCCGACGGTTTTCCGTTTGGACTAGTTCCGAGATGGATGAATCTTAGTTTGGGTATGCACATACTTCACGTTTAGGCATGAATGGATGAATTATCTAGCAGTTTGAGCATTAGATTAATTTGAATGGATACTAGCATGCATGATCATTAATATTTAAACAATTAAGATTGATGATATTGAACAATTAATGTTTTTGTTTTGAATAATATATGTTATAAAAAATCATGTTTTGAAAACTCAATTTTGCCGATGGTTTGAAATTTTGAAGTTTGTAGGGTAACTTCATCAGAAACCTCAGGAGACACAACTCCTCCACTAGGGATCACCTAGGGTTTAAAGGCTTGTTGCATATGCTAAATGTAATCGTGTTCCCTCATTTAAAGTGGCATTTAAATTTTTAGGAAGTTAGTTTTATTTATGTTATATATTCTCTTTGCTCGAGGACTAGCAAGTGTAGGTTTGGGGTGTGATCGGTGAATATGATGACATATTTCACACCTTAAATACCTTACATTTAGTCAGTCCGATGAAAAGCATCTAATGGTTATTGTGAGGTTTTGATGTTTGAAGTGTTTGTGTAACCCTAGATCGTCAAAAGCTCAAAAGAAGGAAATTAAAGGCTATGCAAGAGCTATGGACAAAAGGTCCAAAGAAGCATTGAGATCCTAGAAGAGAATCAATATCCATCAAGAAAGGAGACTTTATATTGAAGAGTCAATCGATTGAGGAATCATCTCAATCATCGTGAACAGAAAACTTTAGCTCGAAATCAATCAATTGAGACATGAAAATCAATCGATTAACACATAAGGCGGCGAAGTGCCCTAAAGAATTCGACTCAAATTCAATCGATTGAGACCGCTCAATCGATTGAAGCAATTAGGTTTAGGTGTGCTCATTATAAAAAGGAAGCTAAAGCTTGAATTAGAGGGCTCTTATTTTTGATTTGTTGAGATCTTTGAGATTTTTTTGTCTTTAGAACTTCTTTCATCTTTTTAAGGTCTTCTTCTCTCTTCTTCTAGGGTTTTTGATCGTGGTAGATTGTACCTTTAGGATTTGCATTGTTTTCTTTTGAAAGCATAGATTGTATTTAGGAGAGCATTGTAAACAAATATCTCTTTGAAGAAATAAAAAGAGGAATGACTTAATGAACAAGGAGATCATACACCAAAGATGAGCTACTAAATCAAGAGATCTGGAAGATGCGATCCCCAGATAAGTACCCATATTTATGATTAATACCATAGTCTAATGTTTTTATTGTTTTGATCTACACATCACGAGATACGCTATGCTTCTTACATGACTCATACCGCAATGAAAGGCTGAGTCATGGTGTGAATGATGCTTTAATGAAAGGGGGGTACAAATCTGGGGTAGCATATTTCTTGATCTTATTTAAATATTGTTCTTAGATTCATCGGTAATTAGTTGTTTAGATTAATTTATTTTTCTGCATTTAGGAAAAAGTGATAAATTTTTGGTAAATTGAATCCTTCCTTGGTACTTCCTTAAGCTTTTAAATCAAAGAATTAATTAAATTATTTTCTTCGACATTGTTTTGCCATAGAATAGATCTTGTGCACTTGCAAGGGTTACATTTAAAATCGATCACCCTCCTTTAAGTAGCTTGTAGAGATGGTCGCATTTGTCTAAATGCTGGGAGATAAATCTCCTGATGAATTGCAATCTTCCTATCAGGCCTCGTAATTCTTTGATGTTACTGGGAGGCGGAATCTCGAGGATGACTATGATTTTTACAGCGTCAACCTCGATTTCTCGCTTGCTAACTATAAAACCAAGTAATTTTTCGGAGGTGACTCCGAAGATGCATTTCTTTGGGTTCATTTTTAGCTGAAATTTCTTAGCTCTTTGTAAAACTAGTCAGAATGCTTCAACATGTCCTACTCGCGTTTGGGACTTCACTAATATGTCATCGACATAGACTTCTACACACTTATACATCATGTCATGAAGAATAGCCATCATGGCGCGTTGGTACGTGGCTTCTACGTTCATGAGCCCAAAAGGCATAACAACGTAATAATATGTTCCCCATGGTGTAGTGAAGGAAGTCTTCTCTTGGTCAGACTCTGTTAATTTGATCTGAATATACCCAGAGAAGTCGTCCATGAAGGATAACATGATTGTCAACTAAAGTCGTTGAGATTTGTCAATGCAAACTTGTACTAGATAAATTTGACTCTTCTTCTTTAACTTGGAGGGCAATTTGTGGGTGCATCCTATGGAGTTTTTGCTTAACAGGTTTTGCATCAGGTTCTAAGACGAGGCGATATTCTACTAAACTAGGGTGGTCTAAACCGGGCATGTCTTCATAGGACCATGCAAAAGAGTCAAGGTGTTCTTGCAAGACTTGTGCAATTTGTTGGCATTCCTTGGGATTGAGCGTTGTGCTAATCAATAACTTTTTAGGTTTCTCTTTAATTCCAAAATTAAGTTCTTCGGTGGGTTCCGTGACAGCTTGGGTTTGTTCATCAAAATGCTTGATAACCCGTTGGAAGTCCAGCGCGTCCTCAGCAATCGGTGCTCTTTCTTCATCGATAAGTTCATATACTGCGAAGTTACTACACTTGGGACTCGATTTTGCGAAAGGTAACCCTTCATCGGCACAATTTATAACCGAGAGATCTTTGGTAAGGTAAAGGTCAAGGTTATTGATCATTCTGTCGAAGTCATGAAGTATCTCGTCTGGTATGATCACTGGCTTACTGTCTAGCCGGGACGCTTTACGTCCTTGTGTGGGGAATGAGATAGAAACCTTAGGAGAAGAGTCTCCTCATTGGCCACAAATCTGGTTCGGGACGAAGGGTTCCCTTTCTTTTATGAGGTTTTCTGATTTTTTAAGATTTTATATTTATGGTTTTTTAGGGTTTTCTGTTTTTTCTATTTTTTTAATTTTTGATAATAAATATGGTACAGGGTCGGTCGCTTCAAGGGGTGCCGGGAGAATTGCTTCGTCTAGTTGAGGGAGCGAGATGGCTGCTGGAGCTGTTCGAGCGATCTTTCGAGAAACGTAGACTTGTTATAAATTTGGCATTTTTTTTTTGGAGTCCTAAGCTAATGAGACCTTTTGAATGAGTGACGCGGGTGATAATGATACCGGCGTTCGGATTTCCTCTATCACGTTAATGGCCTCTTCTTCGAAGAAACTCTAGAGATCATAGTCGATTGAACTATTCGCTTCTGAGTCGTAATATGGTTGCTCTTCCCACTGAGGGGGATCTCCCAAAGGATCCTCATGGGCAGCAAGTTCTTTTCTTTAATCTTTGTAATATGCTGGGATGAGGATGCATGCTCGGTAGCGAGGTTGATAATGGTGAAGAATGCAGGGGGATTCCCAAGGGCATTCCCATCCTTCTAAATTAGAATCGAAGACGATATCTAACTCATCTTCTCGATCTGATAATGTTTGAAGTCCTAAATTAGCTCGCTCGGCTAACTCGAGTGTAGGGAGATCTATCCAGTAGTCTTCGTCATCACTCGGGGGAGGTTGCTATTTCTCTTTGAGAGATTTCCAAAATATTTAGAGTTGTGGCGAATCCGAGGATGTAGAAGTGTCTAGTTCGAGTTCCTCTTCAAACTCTATAAAAGCGAGTTGAGTGTTTCCTTCTAGACCAAATGGATAGCTATCGGGATTCTCTACTCCTTGTGCCAGTAGCTGAGCTGGTAGGTCATTGCTAGTTTCTGTCGTCGCGGGGTTGGAATGGTTTGATCCCTCTATCGCAGACTGTCGGGTCCACTTGGCGAAGCATTCTAATATACTGGTGCATGTCATACAGCGGGGCTGATAAGGGTGAACGATACAAGGGGAATCCCACGGGCATTCCCACCCTCCAAGGCCAAGGCCGAGGCAAATGCTATACGGGTTAAGATTCTTAAGTGGAGCGTCATCCTCTTCCCATGTTGGGTGCAAGTGCTCTTCGCCATCTTGCAGGGCAACTATATGAAAGTCTTCGTCATCGGTAAATTCCTAATCTTCTAATCGTGGTTTGGTTTTCAAAGGCTTTTCTCTCCTCTCATCTACGGACTCTTTAGGATCAAACAAGGGTTTGACTCCTTCGAGTGGTCCATCGATATCATCGTTGAGACTCGTCAAATCGTTGAATGCTTTGGCCATTCGTTCGATTTTTGTTTCTTGAGATTCGGTGAAGGATACTTCCTTACGCTTTGGCACGTCATCTTTCTCAGTGGTCCCATAGACGAAGTGGTCATATAGAGACCATTTTGGTGAGGTGGAGAACAAGTTGGCTTGTGGGTCGTCCGATTGATAACCTAACCCTATGTATTTACATATTTTCGTTGGGACGACAAGTCCTATGCGACCTTGTTTATTCTTACCGAGTCGGGTGTGAGGGACATATCCTAGTTGGTACATGAGATCCCACCCTTTTGTCGCGGTGGGGTTGATGTCATAAAGGTTGGCAAGGTTTGGACCGATCTCTCTCTTCACTAAGTTTCGTTGACGCATTGGGGGAGAACTAAGACGGTCAAGGGGATGGACCTCTGTGGCGATTGGGTCTTCAGGGGTCCGAGTTTTTCAAATATGGCCCGTGTTCAATACATAGTCATGAGCTTGGCTGCTACTGCCACAGACCGCTTTCATCCTCAAGGGGTGACAAAGATATATATGGACGATGGAGTCCTCGCATGGGAATTTGACGCATTGATGGTATGTGGATGTGATGGCCTTTATGGACTCTAGCCATTTTCTTCCTAAGATAAGATTGTATGTACTAGCCGAATCAGAAACATGAATGGTGACGTCTTTCATTATAGGCCCAATGCGAACCTGTAGCTTAATAGTTCCTTTCACGAAATGACGCGAGCCGCCATAAGCTATGAGTGACAGGGCGGAGGGCCTAACGTCTTGTTCTGTGTATTCAAGAGTCTTTAACGTGGTGAGAGGGCAGATGTTAAGTCCTGCTCCTGTGTCAACTAGTGTGTGTGGTACGGAGAATCCTCTAATTATGATCGTGAGATATATGGGGCCGCACTTCCGCGGAGGGACTCTTTGGGCATGTTTGCGTCTGTGAACGTGAGCACTGGGGGTTACGCTATGACCGAGGTGATTTGATGAAGCTCATCTAGGGTTGTATCCTCATCCACTTGCGTGTCTTCAAGTGTCTTTATCAACTACCGGTGATGGTCAGGTGATTTCTTGATGAGTTCTAGTATGGATATCTGGGCTGGGATCTTCTAGAGATGCCGCAGGAGGTTGTATTCTTGTCCTGACTCGAGCGCAATTTCTTTGCCTAGCCGATGAGCTTTAGCTACAGGTGGTTGGAATGGTTGAGGTGCAGGGATTGGTGGAGGGATGACATGAGGCGGGGGAGGCAACTTAACTTCTCTTTCTCTCACATTCCCCTTTGGTGGTTGGGCGTTCGTGAAATCTTTACTTCGAGGGAAAGGAGGAGGTGGGTAATTAGTTCCCGATTTGAGAATTGGGCACGTCAGCTGCTGGATAGACCTGACATGACACCGTTCCAAGGTGAGAGATACTATGTGTAATCCTTCTTTTCTATGAAAGTAGAGACCAGTGTCTCACACGGGTCGGGGTGTTCTTCTTGGTCACATCCTGCGTTCAGTAAACACTCAATATTTGTTTCACTCTCTCAGCTTGGAGTCTTACGGGTGACAGTTTCTACCCATGCAGCAATTTGGGCTGCAGTCTAGAGAACATGCTCTCTGCACTCAAATTCAGAATCGGACGAAGAGAGTGGTACGGGTGTTGGTTCAGGATTTGGAGGGGTTGAAGGTTCTGGTGGGTGACGATGGAGGAACGGTCTCCTGGCCTTAAAGGAATGGACTCGTATCTGTGTGAATTTTGGGTATGGAGGCGGGCTCGGTGAGGCGATTCGAGTGATCAGGGCCGAGGGATGTAGGGGTGAGGAAGCTCTTGATGGTGTGGCGGAAGCAGTAAAGGGCTAGATGCGAGTGATTAAAGTAGAGGGCTGGAAAGAAGGTTAACTAGGGAGATCCACAGTAGTGACCTGGGCAGGTGTTGCTTGGTTGTGGTTGGGCATGGGATTATTTTTTATCCCTAAATTTTGTTGGGGTTGGTTAGTGTTAGGGTTGGGATTTCTAAGCGCTTCCCAATCAATTTGATTTCGGTCGCTTATATCATAAATCACGTCCCTAAGGACCCAACAATCCTCTGAATCGTGTCCCGCATATCGATGGAAGGCACATTATTTACTATAATCTAGATTTTTAGGCCATGGGCGAGGCTTCTCCTGCGGGAATCGGAGGAGGTTCTGAGTATTAAGGAGATAAAAGATGTTGGAAATTATATCGGGTAAAGGGGGATAGTGTTCCCGCCTTGGTTGGTAAGGGCCTCTGGCTGGGTTGAAGTTTTGTGATAGGGGTACGTTATTATAACTCGGCACGTGGGCCGGTTGACTCCGTGTCGTGTTTTGATTCCGATAGGTATTAGGGTATTGGTTTCTATTTTGATATTGGCCTTGACTTTGATTGTGGCCTTGGTTTTGGTTCGCGTATCTTTGTTGACTAGCACCTTGACTTTGATTGGTATACAGTTGTTGATTTTGGTTATGTCTGAAATTTCATGGTTGGAAGTTTTCGTTATTAGAGTTTTGCCCTTGGTTGACAACGGTGTTAACTTGCTCAGCCCCTAAGGCTTTTTTATTGTTCTTCGATTTGAATTCGTTAGAAGAGCCTATTTTGGACTTGACTATGGATAATGCGAGATCTCCGCCTTTTATGTGCCGCACTAGTCAGGATGCCCGAGAGTGAAGTGCAGCGAAATCGGGGCAATCACTTATGATGAGTGCGCTCTTTAACGGTTCCCTAGTGTTGTCGATAATAATATCAACCGAGTCATTCTCTTTCATTGAAGTGCCGATCCTAGCAGCGAGTTTTCTCCATCTAGCGACGAAGTCAATAAATTCTTCGTCAGGTCCTTGCTTAGCTGCCATTAGGTCGCTAAGACTAATTGTCTCTTGGATTAAGTGTTTGTATTGGTTTAGGAATTGACTGACTAATTCATCAAAGGTTTTAATCTTATAAAGCAGGAGTCTCGCAAACCAATCTAAAGCTTCTCCTTCTAATGAGCGTTGGAAGTAGTGAATGAGAAGTCCTTGATTGTTACGTATGGGTCGGCAATCATTGCAAAAGAGGGCCAAGTGATGATTCGTATGGGTCGGAAGTAGTGAATTTAGGTGGCTTGAATCTTATTGGTAAATTAAACTCAACGTCTCGACAAAATTTGTCGAATCCGAACAAGTGACCGGGGCGCTCTCTTTTGGCCATGTACTCATCAAGCATTCTAGGGAGATGTTTGATTTTAACGGTGCTGCCTTTCGGAGCAACCCGTGAGCAAACCTTGTCCAGAAGGCCATCGTTAAATAATGTGTGGGCAGGTCGTCTCGGGGAGGTGGCGCGGGCCGACACGGTGCTCAGGGTAGGAGGTGGCCTCTCTTGTTGCTCTTGTTCTTATGAAAGTTGTCGCGACCTAATGGTTTCGTATGCGGCAGCCAACCCTCGAAGCAATTCTTCGGAGTCGTCATCTCCTCTTTGTATTCCTTGGACACTGAGTTCTACAATTTGTTGAGCGGTAAGGTTTTGTCTGATTCCACCATCTCTCCCATTATGATTGTTCCCAGTGTGTGGGGTAGAGAAGGAATTCTCTTGCTCACCAGTCATATTAATTTCAGGCTGTCGTGGGCTAGAATTATGAAACGATTCTTCTCCATACATGGGGTTGTCATGATATCCCCACAATGGCGAGTCTCCTAAACTGACACTTCGTATACCAGACATTTCGAGTCTTTGGCGAAGACTCATATATATATATATATATATAAGGGGTTTTCTAAAAAGTTTCTAATTTATTGCGATCACCAGCTGCAGATATTTATCGACACTGTAACACGTCAATGGTCACGCTTAGGAGCGGGTATGGGTTGCTTTTATACTTAATCGTCCGCCTGCGAATGTCAGCAGCGTTCTGTTTCTTTGGGTTAGATAATTTAATTTTCTTTTATTTCCCTTTATAGTTGTGCAACCGTGGGAACCGGTGCGGTCCTGTCGCGACGATGCGCTCTCTAAACGAAAATATAGAGTCGCCACCCGGAGCTTTTGGTGTCCCGGGATGCCTAGTTCATCTTTATGAGCATCGAAGTGCTAAAAATATGTCTCTGAATCCGGTCCACACCAAAGGCTCTTCGGTAGGGGCTTCGGTTATCGATCGGGAAGGTGTTAGACACCCGATCAACCCGCTTAACGCAGTCTCTACTAATGGCCAAAAATAAAAGGAAGTAAAAGAAAAGAGAATAGCTTCCTCTTGCCCAAATGGGCCACCAATCCTATTTGTGCCCCTCCGTTCCTACCGAAAAGTCAGCGGTGTAACGGCACAAATGGGAGGATGGAGGGAGCTATAAAGAGATAGGAGAAGAAAGGGGAGAGCCGGAGCCCTCGGGCCCTTGTAACACCGTAGGAGAGCCTTGCGTGGCTTGCTTTGAGAAGCTTCTGAAAGTTTGAATGATGGAAAGTGGGGATCCTAACCACTAAGGCTAACTATCAAAAGGGGTAGGGAAGAAGGGCAAATGGATCACACACACCTAACCTAGTGGCTTTTCATGGAAGGCAAGGGTGGGAAGAGGTTTTAGAATTTTGGTTTTTGTATGGGAAGGGGTGCACCAAAGGGGGAAAGATCTTCTCACTTAAAGCTCTTTCTCTCTTAGGCAAATTTTCTCAACCCTTAAACTAAGGGGAGGGGGGCTCTATTTATAGGAAAAGGGTGGATTAGGAGGCCACTTAGATGCTAATTGGGTTTAGCAATTAGGTAATCTTGTATCTAAGGATTCTTAGGGTTTTTTAGACCTTGAAAGGTGTGGAAAGGTTCTTCAATGGTGGATGATGGGGTGAGGCTTTAAGCCACTTGAAGGGTTGCAAATAGGTAAGGAATGGGTGCAAATGTAACTATCAAACACACACCCAAGGTGTTGGGATGGTCAACAAGTCAAACCCACCATGAAATTCATGGAAAAAGAACTTAACTAATAGTTGCGCCAGTAAATGTGCAAGAAAACAAGCTTAATGGCGCCTCTGAAATTAGTTCATGAGGTACATTTAAAACCTCGGCAAGAACTATTAGTTGCACCAGAAAGAATCACAACTACCACGCCATTTTGGGAGAATGGCGCAACTATTAGTTGCGCCAAATCCCTAAGGGGGCCCAAGTGATTTTACATTTCTGCCCTCCGGGTTCGGACTGTTAGATTTTCTGATGTACACCTCCGATTGGGGTGATTCTTGGCTTGTTGGAAAGCTGACGACCTCTTCTTTTCAATGGTATTAGATTTTATCACTGTAGAGGATCGTAGCTAGTTCTGGTGCACCCCCTCTCTTCAATAGCCGGGTAGGGTTAGTTTTAGGGTTCGGAATGGGTCTAAGGGTCGAGATTGGTTTCTAAAGGTTCAGGATAGGTTCCTAAAGATTGGGGTAGGTTCCTAAGGGATCTAGGGTGATTCTTAAAGGTTTGGGGTGATTCCTAAGGGTTCCATTCATGCCATCAGAAGCTCAGAACGATGCTTCTCTTGAAAGGTGTTTCGATCGGGCCTTAGGCCAGATTCGGGTGTCTACAGATGCCCCTCTTTGGTATCCGATCACTAGTGATCGTATGCCAAAGAAAAGAGACATTTGAAGAGGCCCAAGGCATTACTGACGGGTCCGCTGTATTCAGAACGAACTTCAAACCTCAGGTGGGTAACATGGTGAGAAGACGAAAGCCCAGTATGTCAGGAAAAATGTTCGTCTCTCAAGGTAATCGATCCCCAAGCTCTTAGCGACATTACTGGGCATAACCAAGGTGGAATGAGTTGCGAAAGCCCAATAGCTGGGAAAAACATTCATTTCTCGAGTTGCGAAAGCTCGTTAGTCGGGAAAAACGTCCGCTTCTCGAGATGATTTGAAGGTGATTGATGTTCGAGGCTTATTCTGAATACAACAGCTTCGTGAGTAAGAGGGGTGATCGACCCATATTCTGAGATAGGCGCGAAGTAAACATACACAAGGCTCCACAGTTTGTGTCCAACCCTGCAAGGCATTTGATGACCTTATTGGATTATTCGCTGATGCCCCTACTGAAAGTCAGGTTCGAGATCTTTGGGCGAACCCATCGACCTCAAAGTTTATTTAGCATGACCACCCGAGCGAAGTGAATGGATGTCACAATACTTTTTGGGAGTACATGCTATTTTTGAAAATGGGCCTTGGATCAAAAGACCTAGAGTATCTAGCTTCGACAGCTTTGAACAGATCCAACCGATCATTTGGGCACCCCCAAAAGGGGGCATCCAATCCTGGTCTCTGTTACCTAATGATCATAATTATCAATTAACTATACATAATCATGCACCCATCGGGAGCAGTAAGTAACAACAAAGGCGATGGAAGCCCCGATCCAGACCCGCCCGGGTACAATTTATGGGGACAAACGACTATCATACGGATACTCAGACGCATGGCGTACACTTTACAGGGATACCGTTGCCCATACAGGTTTTAAGCCTGCAGAAAATAAAGGGGAATGAACCCTTTTGAACGCATGGTTTCGCATAGTTTGACTGATAGGTAATCTCATCGTAACAGGTTAGTTTTAACCAACGATCCGAAGCTTAAGACACTTAAGTTCATATGAGTCCAAAACAAAGCATTTATCACCAAGATTTAGCAGTGGAGTCAACCCGATCGAAACATTGATTGTTTGACCGGGACCGGCACCGTTGCTCCTTCCTTTAAGCAGGATCTCAAAATCCGAGGCGAACCTCTGACTCAGGACGTTAATGTGGCACAACTGCATTGCTGATAAAGTATTGATACCTTACTGCTTTATGCTTGTGCGCTGGCGGGGAATGCAAATCTGTTTTTGGTTTTTCTATTTATTTCATGTGTTCTCTTTTTTTTTTTTTTGCATTTTTCTTTTTGTGATTTTTTGAAATTTTGAAGCTTATTATTTTATGTGAATTTTTAGGGATTTTTTGTGTTATTTTTTTTGTGAATTTTCTAGGTTTTTCAAGCCATCATTTTTTGTGAATTTTCTTTGGATTTTTCAAGCTATCATTTTTTGTGAATTTTCTGGTTTTTTCAAGCTATCATTTTATGTGGATTTTCTGGTTTTTTCGAGCTATCGTTTTATGTGAATTTTCTAGTTTTTTCAAGCTATCATTTTTTGTGAATTTTTTGGATTTTTCAAGCTATCATTTTTTGTGAATTTTCTGGTTTTTTCAAGCTATCATTTTTTGTGAATTTTCTGGTTTTTTCAAGCTTCTCTGTGGGGATTTTTTGATTGATTGATTTTTTTTTTTTCTTTATGTAGGTAGGACCGAGGTGCTTGTTGACCCTGCCTGTTTCTTATTCTTAATTCTAGCACCTCCTTGGCAAGTCGCCTAAGGATGATCGAAAATGCCCGGCCTTGGGACGCGCGTACATCCGGACGGGATGTGAATGAACAATCAAAGGATGGGGACCTTGCCTTCTTTACATGCCCATACCCACCCAAAACTTATTTTATGCTGGCGCAACTATTAGTTGCGCCAGGCCACTAGGGGCCTCAAAATAGCCTGGCACAACTATTAGTTGCACCAAGCAAATGGGGGGCAAAAATTTGCCTGGCGCAACTATTAGTTGCGCCAGGGTTGGTTGGGGGTTTTTAAACAGCCCGAACTCGGGCTGTGAGGTTTTATTTCAAAATTTTCTCCCTCCCTTCCTCTTCTTTGAAACCGAAAACTGCTCCACACGTAGGGTTCCTTTACATTGCCTCTACGCGCGCCCATTGCCGTTGTTTTGATTGTGGATTGATTGCCGGCTCACGCTAGATCAAAGACCCCCTTTTTTTTCAAAGGTAATCATTTAAAATCTATTTTATTTGATTTTTCTTGATTTTTTTTTTTGCAAATGTGATCATGATCTAGTATTTTTAGATGGTAAATAGGTTATTTTCCTTGTAAGCATATTTATTTATGATGTGTTGATGATATTTCATGGATGATGCCCTATTTTTGTTATTTTATGGGTATTATTAATACATATAATAATAATAATAATAATATATATATATATATATATATATATATATTTATTTTTATTTGTGCATATAAAAAGGACTCTGTTTTAGGTTTTTGTTTTTGTTTTTATTTTAAATATAAAGCAAGGATTTTTGGTCTTTTTATTTTTTTTTTTAAATGATTTTTGGTTTCTATTTTTTGAAAGAAAATTAATTAAGGAAAAAGATTTTATTTTATTTTATTTTGTTGTTTTTCTTTTGAAAACTAACTAAGGAATCGATTTTTGGTTTTTAATTTTATGGACATAAAAGAGGGGATTTTTTTGTTTGATTTTTTCTGTCTTTGCAAACATAAAGGAATGACTTTTCTTTCTTTGTTTTCTAATGATTTGCTTTATTGTTTGTTTATTATATTTTTTCCTTTTGATTTTTTTACTAACATAAAGAAACTAATTTTTCTGTTTTAATTCTATGAACAGGAAGTTGGTGTTTTTAACTTTGCTTTATTTTTGAAAAAAAAGGGAAAAATTTATTTTTGAAGACAAAAGAAGAGGGATTTTTATTCTATTTTGAAAACAACAAACAAGGAAAGGGATTTTTTTTTTGTTTATGTGTGTGTATATCTTTGTATCTGAAAATGGTAGAAAAAGGATGAGCATACTTACCTTCCCGTAGTTTGTAGCAAAAGACAACTCTTTATCATTGATATGCCCTGATGTGATTATATTTTTGCTGTCTCAAAGATGTTGGGCAAATATACATCCCCAGGAGGGGGGGGGGGGGGGGGGGGGGGGGGGGGGTGGGGGGGGGGGGGGGGGGGGGAGGAGGGGGGGGGGGGGGGAGGGGGGGGGGGGGGGGGGGGGGGGGGGGGGGGGGGGGGGGGGGGGGGGGGGGGAGGGGGAGGGGGGGGGTGGGGGAGGGGGGGCCGGGGGGGAGGGGGGAGGGGGGGGGGGGGGGGGGGGGGCGGGGGGGGGGGGGGAGGGGGGGGGGTGGGGGGGGGGCGGGGGGGGGTGTGGGGGGGGGGGGGGAGGGAGGGGGGGGGGGGGGGGGGGGGGGGGGGGGGGGGGGGGGGGGGGATAGTGCGGTTTGGGAGAGCAATTGTGGAACGGAGGCCCATGGGCTTGAGATGCAGTGGTGAGGCTGTTCAGGGCCTATTACATCAACAATATACCCATATCTCTAACTCTGCACATGTGCAAAAGATAGGTTCAATTTCTCTTTTACGAGTTTTGTTTCTTTTCTTCCGTAATCCAATGTACTTCTTCAAAGTGTGGAGCTACCCACATCAGGTTCCGTGGGGGGGTGGCCCACTTCATTGCCCCACCTCTATGTCCCTCCTGCAGGAAGGTCTCTGTTGGACAGGGCTTGGGAAGTTCCCATTCATCTCTGCCATGAGGGCCGGCACCTTATCTCAAGGCCTGACGAGAGGTTCCATTCTAGGACTATGGTTCCCCATATGTCGAGGCGTTTAATGATGCTGACGCCTATTGATTTAGCCATGATCAATTGTATTAGGATAGGGGAGGTCGATATCCACCTTACAAGATTTGCAAATGTGAGGACATTACTCGATCGATTGGGGCCTACCTCTCCTCGTAAGCGTAATTTAAGGTACGCAGGTCAAGATGTCCTGCTAACTCCTCTTTTCTCACTGGATGAGTTGGTGGACCAGTCAAAGGACCGGCATTTATATCACGCCGAGCGGCGATTGTCTTAGCCAGATCACCCTCCTGTACCTCACTTTCGCAAGACTTTTCACAAATGCTACGAAGCGCAGCTACTGATCTCATGAGTGGTTGATAATTAGTACGCCCTGTAAGGATCGAGGTATGGCGCGTGGTTGATGTAATAATCTCAAAGGCGGACCGTGAGATTCAAGTTTGTCGGGTTTTAATGCTCGAGGTAATTCCTCATTCCTTTGTTTTTGCCATTTTTGAATGAATGATCTATATGTGCCATCGATTGCCTGCATGTTTCGTGTGTGGGACATTTCATTACCTATCTCGGTGTCTGCTTTCATTTTGAGGTGCTTACTATCCTCCTCAAGAATGGAACTATTCACGCCAGATGGGGTCCAAGTACCTGAAATGGGGCCTAAGGTCCCAGCTTGATTTGATGATCCCCGAGTAGGTGACCTTTTCTCCAACCTTTGTTTTACCTTTAGTTTTAGAAAATTTTCTTTTGACTGAGATGTTGCCTGCTTGGTTTCTTCTCTTGATTTGACGTAGTATCCTCCCGGATATCCCAGCACTCCGTGCATTTATCCCCCTTTCTGGGACCGAGTAGAATGAGGGTGCTCGGCACGCTTGTTCAACAATCGGCCGCTGGCGTCATCTTCTTCTGGGGCATTTAAGCCCGCATGGGGCTAAAGCACTATTATCCTGGGGGAGTGAGTGGGTAGTGCAGTTTCAAGGCTACTACGCTTTATACACCAGAGACCCTCCAACAGGGGGAGGATGTTTGAGTCCTTTGGTAGTATCGAGGAGCTGATGGACGCACCTTCTTCAAGAATGTCCTCGATTCATGCCTTTCCATGTGCTTCTAGGGATTATCATTTCTTCGGTAGTATGAGTGCTTTCGCTTCATCCTTGATTCATCCTGCCAAGCGCTTTTGACCTAGTGTGCCAAAATTTTTCTGCTTTTGGTGGTCTTGGCTTTGCCGTAATCTCCCCTCAGCTTGGACTAGTTTTCCTTGCATTTTGACTCAGCCCTTGTCTAAGTGGATCTTTCTTTTGTTCACAGTTTGCTCCGGGAGATGATTCGAATGGTGAAGGGGGGCCTAGTAAAAATCTGGCTAATATGTCGCTGGGTAGATCCCTCTTCCGCGCCTAGTCCCTCTCAGCAGTGTCTCTCACAGCGTTCCTCAGGTGTTGGCCAGTCGGGTACCCCCCAGGCCGGTATCCCTGGTGGCGATCCGCCCGTAGTCTATGGGACCTTTTGGCGTCTCGATGATGGCTTCCTCTCAGCACTCGTGCAATGCTGGTAGCAAGATCGTGGTAGCAAAGGCCTCACCCATCTTTGAAAGAGGCCCGTATTCCCCCTCCTGAGGTGGTCCCAGGGGTAAGTCTTTTGATGAGCCAATCCTCCTCTATTTTGGTTTCCTTCTGCACATGCTTTCAGGGTTGTCCTGATAACTGGGTATTTTATCGCTGGACTTCAATTCGGCCATGGAATATAAATTACCACCGCCATCATCCCAGTGTAGCTTTTAGGAGGTGGAGATGGAGTATCACATTTTCGACTCGCTCGTTTGACCTCCTCTATTATCAATGGCCCTTTTACTGATCTTGTTCTTGACTTTGCTTTGCTACAGTCAGGTGTCTGGTATAAAGAGTTCGCGCCCTTAGCCAATAGTAGTGAGATCTCTTTGCGCAGGGCGTAATCTGGTCAGGGTGGGGATATGACATCTTGACAAGTTATCACGTAGCTCCTTCGCCGTGTCGAAGAAGTCCAAAGGGCATGAAGCAAGGAATAGGCTTTAGTTTTTTCTTTTTAAAACTCAGTACTCTTGGGATTGGATTGGACTTTGTTTTAGACATTATGGGATGGATGATGTGATCTTTTTGGACATATATATTTTGAAAACATTTTTAATGCCTTTGCTTTGATTTCAATGCCATGGTTTCCTTGCCCCACTATTTCTATTTCTCTGCAGGATGTGCTTGCCCCACACTTTTCAGAAAGCGGCCCTTTGGGTCGTATGCCTTAATGTAGAATTAATCCTGACAAAATAATTCTCAAACTATCAACAATTGAAAGTGCAAGTACGAATATATAAGCAAGAAGGGTGGAAGTCTCCCCCCCAAATCAGGTCCTGAGATGGCTGTAGAGGGAGAACTGCAATGTGGCGCAACTATTAGTTGCGCCAAGTCAAATTCCCCATAAACATGTGCTGGTGTAACTAATAGTTGTGCCAGGTAAAAGTGATGGCCAGAAGATGCGGGCGCAACTAATAGTTGCGCCAGGCCTATTGTGGGAAAACAGTTCATTGGCGCAACTAATAGTTGCGCCCTCTTAAACTTGGGCAGCAGTGGGCCCTTATATACCCGAGCTAGTCCATAAATTACTTCTTTCTTGTTTTGACTTGGCCCTTTTGATCAGTCCTTTTTGCTCTTTGTCTTTCTCCAAGGCGGGTCCATCATCATACATTGATTTTTATCTTCTCAAAAGATCCTTGTACGTTCATGGACCCACTTTTAGCCCTCCCTTACGTGGAGGGCCCGGAGCCAATTTACCCCCATCCTTGTTGGGCCTAGGGCCCTAATTTCTAGTGGCCTGGTTTGGGAGTCTGAATGAGAGCGAGCTCGCCGATTTGGAGTGCCTTGGGCTATCTCGCCTTCCCTCCTTCTTGGAGGTTCCTCCTCGGTGAGAATTTCTTCATGCCGCCGCTTCACTTTGGGATGTGAGCTCTCACGTATTTCGTTTTGGGAAGCGGGAGCTAACCCCAACCCTTGAAGAGCTGTCCAACCTGTCTGGTCTGAAGCTTCACAGGGGCCTTGCAAGAGTTGTGCCTCGCCCGAGATATTCCAGATCCGTTCACCTTACTCTCGGTTTGAAGAAATCCGAGTATGAGAAGAGTCTTGTCAGGGGGCCCACAAGGTGTTCGCTGAAATTCCTCAAAGAACTTTTAGGCGATGAAAGCCTCCGAAAATCACCGGTTAGGAATGTCTTTAACGTGAAAACTCTAGCTCTCGGTCTCATCTCTGAAATCCTATTCCACACTGGGGGAGAGAGCTTCTCACTAGCGATTTGCGACATTTTGATGGAGCTAGAGGCGGGCCTGGCATGCATTTGTGGTCAGATGCCATCATGCCTTGATTCCTTTGTTTTGGGGAAAGTGGAGGGCCTTGGGATGCCCTTGGCCGCCCAGTCCAGTGGAGCATCTTGCTATTTTAGGGCCTATGCCCCACTTTTATATCGCCCGAGGCGAGGTGGCCCAATGTTTTCTAGGCAGATGCCACTTGCTTCCACAGGGCGATGTGTCGGCTCTGAAGCTTTGGTTGGTCGATGCTGAGCTGACCTGGAGGCTTCCTTGGTTGGACCAGACTTTCTCAATGATTCGTTCTAGAGATCATGAGGGTCCTTCTAGGGTTGATTGGGCAAAGACCTTCTATTTCTTATTCCAGTATCACAAGGTTTAATCTTGGTCAGTTGTCCTCGAACAGTGCCTCTCAGGAGTGAACCTCCTTTATGTGATGTGATCTTTTCTAGATCCTCTGGGGACATAGATCAGTTCTATTGCTCTTTGGGAGATGCACGATCAATCTATCTGATGTGTGACATTGAGTGAGGGGACTTGGTTAGGACTTCTCCACGATGTGAGGATTTTGGCACGAGGTCTCATTGACCTGAGCGATCCTACCATCGATGGTCCGATTTGCATGTTTGAGATGTGTTGATACTGGGGGCCCTTGGCCAAAGAAAGAGATGACACTCCGAGCTCGGATTGAGTTGCTGGTGGATGAGAAGAGAGCCCTGCAAGAACTTTTGGCATGTGAGCGGGTTAGAGCAGATACAATAGAGAACGAGGTTCTCCTTTTGAAGGAGTCTTTGAGCGTTACCTTTGGAGCTGCCGACTCTTCTCGGAAGAGGTTCAGGAGCCTGCATGGTCGTTGGCTGACTGAGAGGAATGTCCGAGAGGATGACCTTCACGCTGAGATTAGCGCTTTAAAGCGTGAGCTGGGCCGCTAGTTCTTTCCTGCACATGGAACTTTTTTGCACAGATCAGATACAGAGAAAAGGGGCATAAAAATCCCTTCACAGATACACACATTTTTTTGTATACATATTTTCTTCATGTTTTTGTTATTTTTGTTTATTCTTGTAAAAGAAGGCACGCTAGTCACCACACCGACTATTTTTTCGGATGTGGTGTAAGTGGTGCACAAGGTGGTTTATTATATACATCTATACAAATCTTTTGGCTTGTTTTTTTTTTTGTGCCTTAACCAGTGAGGTGAAATCACGGGTCCTATTTTGAACATAGCTGAACCCTTTCATATGGTCTGGCCTGAGTGAGTTTCAGTAATTTTACCGAGGTCGGAACGTTAATCCCTTTGGATTGAGTTAAACCTTTCTCCTTACCTCGGGCCATACGTTTGACGGTGTGGTTTTACTTAGGCAATTCTGGTCGGGGCTTGATTTGAGCTAGCATGAATGGCCCAGTCGGTCAATGAGCAAAAGGGAGAGTGATAAAAAGGGTTCCTTGACCATCTATCAATCATTTCGAACCTTTCTTCTTTTCTCTTCTTCTTCTCTCTCTCCTCTTTTTTTTTTATCTCCCCCTTTTTTACCCACGGCGCCCTTTCGAGTTTTTACCACGTCCATGGGTTTAGCTCTCTTACCCCAAGCGCCCTTTAGGGTTTTCACCTGGTCCGCACAAGCTTGCTTTTTTTACCCGTAGTGCCCCTTCGGGTTTTCACCACGTCCATCTTACTTTGAGCTTGTATTTTTATTTTATTTTATTTTTCCTTCTTTTTTATATTTTTTCAAGAGCCACGACATAGACGTTGATTCCGTCATAGCCAGCTGGATGGGGTTTTGGTGTCGTCTCATAACTCGACTCATGTTGACTTAACAGATAATATGACTGCTTACGAACCTACAAAGAGGGCTTCCTTCAGGGTGTAGCTTGGCAATGGGTTAGGTTAGGATTTGAAGGTATGCTGGGCTAAAAGGATTTCCTTTATACGGCTTCAGTTTTCTATACATACTTTCTTCCTTGGGGGTTTTGTTGTACATGCCCCGTGATTCTTCTACACACATTTTTTTTGTTGCTCTCTCTTTCTCTTTCTCTTTTTTTTTTTTTTTTGCTCCATTTCAGGCAATCTCTTTTTGAGGTTTTACTTTTCCAATTTTTTTTGGTTTTTGACAGCAACTCTGCTTTATCTTTTTTTTTTTTTGGGTATATGTACACACACATTTTTTGGGGAAGGGGTTTATTGAAAGAAAGGCCCAAGCTCAAATGGGGTAGCAAAGGATATTATTAGTTCTATGGTTGCTTTATGGCTGCTGTATTTGGAATGATGGCCTCTTTTAGGTGGTTCTTAAGCAGTCACGTATCTGTTTCATCACTACTTACCTTGTCATGATAGACTAAGCGTAGAACCGTCGGACGTATCCAGCGTTGATGGGCTCAGGAAGATGGTCTCCGTCTATGGTGGCGAGGCGGAGGGCGTGTCCTGGCAGCACTTCTCGAATGACATAAGGTCCTTCCCAGTTTGGCTTGAACTTTCCCCTCGGATCGGCGTGGAGGGAAGGGAAGATCTTCTTCAGCACAGTGTCTCCTACCTTTAGATCTCGACCGCAGACACGTTTATTATAAGCATGTGCGATTCGCCCCTGGTAAATTTGAGTGTGACACAAGGCTAGGAGTCTCTTTTCGTCCAGTAAGTTCAGCTGATCAAAGCGTGATCTCTCTTCTCTGCTTCGGGTAAGCCTGATTCCATGAGGATTCGAAGTGAGGGTACTTCAACCTCTACTGGTAGGACGACCTCAGTTCCATACACAAGGGAGAATGGTGTTGCTCCTGTAGCAGTACGGATCAATGTTCTGTAGGCCCATAAAGCAAATGGCAGCATTTCACTCCAATCTTGGTAAGTTATGACCATTTTCTCAAGGATGTGGATGACTGTCTTGTTCGCAGCTTCTACGGCTCCATTAGTTTGAGGCCGATAAGGGGATGAGCGATGGTGCTTGATCTTGTATTGCTCGCAGAAGGCTCGGATGCGTTTATTCGCAAAGTTGGTGCCATTGTTCGTGATGATATCTTTGGGGACTCCAAATCGGCACACAATATTGTTCTTGAGAAACTTCTCGACGTGACTGACCGTGATGTTGGCATATGATGCTGCTTCTACCCATTTGGTGAAGTATTCAATGGCGACGAGAATGAAATGATGTCTGTTCGATGCTTTTGGATTGATCATTTCGACAACGTCCAGGTCCCAGGTAGCAAATGGCCAAGGAGTGGTCATGCAGTGAAGATCGATGGCGGGATCGTGTATCAGACTGGAGTGTTCTTGACACTTGTAGCATTTTTGAACATGTTTGCAGCAATTCGTTTTCATAGTGGTCCAAAAGTATCCTTGTATTAAAATTTTCTTGGCGAGCATATGACCGCTGATGTGGGCACCGCATACTCCTTCGTGAATCTCTCTCATAATATTGACCGCTTCACCTTCTGTAAGACACCTAAGCAAAATATTGTTGTATGATCGCTTGTAGAGGCATTCCCCGCAAATGACATAGCCTACTGCTAAACGTTGAATGGTTCGCCGGTCTGTCTTGGATGTACCCTCCGAGAAAGTTAGGGTCTCGAGGAAATTCTTGATATCTGAGAACCAAGGTGGCTCATCATCAGGCTTTGTAGGTTCCTCAATCTGGAGGTAGAAGGCCGGCTCATTCCTCTGCTCGATCATGATTGGCTTCATCTCAACACCATATGGGATTTCAATAATTGACACTAGAGTAGCTAATGCGTCGGCAAAGCGATTCCTTATTTGGGGGACGTATGAGAAAGTCACATCTCGGAAGCAAGCTATCAGGTCCTCGAGGTGTTCATGATAGGGGATCAGTTTCTCGTCTTTCATCTTCCAGTCACCAGTTGTTTGGCATATGATTAATTATGAATCGCCAAATACTCGAAGGTGAGTTATATTCAGATCGAGAGTCGCCTACAGACCAGCGGCGCAAGCTTCGTACTCAGCCATATTATCAGTGCAAGGGAATTTGAGCTTGATAGAGACGGGCACGCGGGATCCTTTTGGTGAAATCAGAATGGCGCCAACTCCTTGACCCTCAGCATTGGTAGCCCCATCAAAGTGCATTACCCATGATTTTTCTGCTTCTTCTGTATCATCTTCTGCCATGAATAAGATGTCTTCATCTGGGAACTCGGTCCTTAACGGTTCGTAATCTGGTAAAGGATTGTTGGCTAGATGATCAGCAAGCACATGCCCCTTGATCGACTTCTGAGTAACGTACGTGATGTCAAACTCAGACAATAACAACTGCCATCGGGCGGTCCTCCTAGTGAGGGCCGATTTCTCGAACAAGTATTTTAACGGATCCATCCGGGCCAAAAGTAGAACGGCCTGAGATAGCAAGTAGTGGCGGAGCCTCTAGGTGGCCCATACAAGATCTAGGGATGCTTTCTCCAGATGAGAATAGCGCGTCTCGTAGTCAGTAAATTTCTTACTCAGATAATAGATGGCCTGCTCTCTTCTTCCCGTCTCGTTATGCTGCCCCAAGACGCATCCCATCAAAACTTCCGTTGTTAAGAGTTACATCAAGAGTGGTCTCTCCGGCTCAGGCGGTACCAACACAGGTGGATTAAGGAGGTAGCTTTTGATTTTATCGAATGCTACCTGGCAGTCGTCGTTCCATTTAAGGGGCGAGTTCTTCCTTAGTAGCTTGAAGATTGGCGTGCAGATGGGAGTTAGCTGTGCAATGAACCAGCTGATATACTGTATTCTGCCTAAGAACCCTCTAACTTCTTTCTTAGTGGACGGCGGTGGCATTTTAGTGATGGCTTTGACTTTGATTTGGTCGACCTCGATCCCTCTCCTGTTGACGATGAACCCTAATAACTTCCCTGACATGGTGCCAAATGCGCACTTCTATGGATTCAGATGTAACCGGTATTCTCTTAACCTCTCAAACAACTTCTGAAGGTTTACCAAGTGGTCACTCCACTCTGGTGACTTGGTGATCATGTCGTCGACATATACTTCAATTTCTCGGTGCATCATGTCATGAAATAGTGCAGTCATAGCTCTCTGGTATGTTGCACCTGCGTTCTTCAGCCCAAATGGCATGACTCGATAGCAAAAGGTTCCCTAGGGGTAATGAACGCTGCCTTCTCGCGATCAACCTCTACCATCTTGATCTGGTTGTATCCTGAAAATCCATCCATGAAAGAGAGCATCCCGTGCTTTGCCGTGTTATCGACCAAGATGTCGATGTGTGGTAATGGGAAATCGTCCTTCGGGCTTGCCCTGTTCAGATTGCAAAAATTGATGCACATGCGAACCTTTCCGTCCTTCTTCGGCACCGGTACAATATTGGCTAGCCATTGCTGGTATTTGGATACCATGAGAAACCCCGCGTCATACTGCTTGATGACCTCGTCTTTGACTTTCAACATCCACTCGGGTCGGAGACGTCTCAGCTTCTGCTTGACTGGCTTCATATCAGGGTAGAGGGTCAACTCATGCTCGACCAAATCAGTGTTCAAACCAGGCATGTCCTCGTACGACCAGGAAAAAATGTCTTGGTATGACCGAAGGAAGTCGATCATGCTTTTTCTTTCCTCGGGAGATAGTGACGTTCCGATTTTGGTTATCCTGGGAACCTCCTCAGTTCCTAGGTTGACGTCCTCGGTCTCTTCGACGATGGGGGTAGGGCCATGCTCAAAGTCAGTAAACCGTTCGAGGAGCTCATTGGGGAGCTCTTCCAAAGTAATATCCTCATCCAGACTCGTAACGACTACCTCTTCTTGTATTTCTACAGAGAAGGGGCCGATTTTACGTGGGACGGGTATTTTTATAAAGGCATCCCTTTGTGAGACTTTTTCTAAAATTTTAAATGATAATTTTTTTGGATTTTGGATTTTTTCAATGTTTTGGGGATTTTGTATTCTTTCTATGTTTTTGAGATTTTTGTTTTCTTCGGAGATGGTCCCTTGGCGAAGCGGGTTGCTATATATATAAGGTACTACCTGCCAGGGGCATATCTCACTTTTTATAGGTTTTTTTTTTGGGAAACGGGTGCCAAATGTTAGGCCACTGCCTGCTTCCAAGGTTTGGGGCAAAGATACCCAGTTGCGTACCTGAGGGGCCGCTTCTTTACCTGTTGGGATGGAGGATGCTGACTGATATGGCTCATTAGAGTCAGCCTCCATCATGTTGATTCCCATTTCGTCTGAGATGATGTCTTCAAACGACAACTCGGTCTTGTGGTGATTTACCACTGGGGGAGTTTGTTCAGGTATCGACCGTCGCTCCTCAAAAAGAGATTAAGCAGCCAAATCTATCTCTAAGCTGGGAAGGGAGATTTGGGGATTGGTGGGATGGATAGGTGTTGCTGGCCTGTGAGGGGTTAAATGGGTTACCCCATTTTGATCGATCTTTACGACCCCTGTGCTAACAAAGGAATCCCTGATGTACGGCCTAGAGCGAGATTTCTCTTCTATGTTGATTCCTCAAGCTCTTACAGCTGCGGCGACCCTGGCTTTCTCTTTGGCTTCTCGGACCTCCTCTTCTGTGGGCTTGTATCCCAGCCTGAATCTTACTTTTTGTCCCTTAGCCACAACTGGCTCCTTTCTTCCTTGTAATCTGGGTCCTAGACCCCTTCCTTTCTGATAACCCCACTTTTGGACTATTGCAATCGCCGCTACCATACCGTCTCCTGTTTTGGGCCTGATGCCCTCAATAGGTTCCGGGAGTATTGCTGATACTTCATACTCAAAACTGTGGAGGTCGACATCTTCTACGGTGTGCGGTATATCCAGTATATTGAGTTTTTTGATGCTATTGGTGGCTTTCTCTTTCTCACTGTGCCCCTCGCCGATGATTGTGATGATCTTATGCCCAGACACGAATTTGAGCTTCCGGTGCAAGGTAGAAGGTATGGCTCCGACCTTGTGTAGCCACGGGCGCCCCAACAATAAGTTAAATGAAGATTTGATATCCATGACCTGAAACAAGATGGAGAAGGTCATTGGCCCTATCAACAGCTCAAGATCAACTTTTCCCATTATTTCTCTCCTGGTATTGTCAAACCCTCTTGCGCTGGTTCTGGTGGGCCTTAACATGCAAGGATCGACCCCTATCTTGGTGGCGGTTCTCAGCAAGCATATATTTAATGCAGACCCATTGTCAATTAGTACCAAGGGAATAACCATGTTCCCAGATTCAACGGTTATATTCAAAGACTTGGAATGGCCACACCCTTCTTCTGGCAAATCAGCATCAGAAAATGAAATGGCATTCGGAGCCATTACTTGCCCAGTTATCTGCCCGACTTCATCTGGGCTGACTTGTAGTGATAGATGTACATTTTTTAATGCCCCCATTAATGCTTGAAAATGGAGTGGGGACGTCATCAATAGATCCCATACAGTGATATGGGCAGGCATCCTTCTCAGCTGAGTTTCCAGTATGTGTTCTCGACTCATCTTCTCGAAGGGGTTCACTGCGCTGTCTTTCTTTCCTTTGGGTTGGGCCTGTGTTGCTACTGGTGCTTCGGGCTGCTTCAATATCCTTCCAGACCTGGTGACAAAGTCCATTGCCCCTTCTCTGTTGCTGCCGCCAGTGTTGACATCTGTTTGTTCGTAGCTCAGTGGGACCTGATGAGGGTCATAGGTTGGTCCTGAGAGCTGGAATGGTGTGGCAGCCGGCGCCTGAGATACTTGTACGACGAGCTTAAGGGGTGTGGGCAACACCTGATTTATTTTGATGGTAGGGGGTTGGGTGGAGGAATTAAGCCAAATGGGGGCGGTGAAGCTTGGCATTGGAGGGAAGGAGGTAAAAGCATGCCATTGATAACTGCTAGGTGCTGATGGGATAGGAGGGGTCTAATGTGCCGTCAGGTAATTGACCGGGGTGATGGAGTCCGTCGGTGGCTGAACTGGGGGTGATGGGGTGGGTGCTGACCATTGGTAACAGATGGGTGCGGGCGTAGGAGTGGAGGCCTGGTGGCCTAAAGGATAATTGATGGGGGTTGTGGGGTTTGCTGGTAGTTGACATGGGGCGGGCGTAGGCCATTGATAATTGTTGGGTGCGGGTGTAAGAGTGGGGGACCTGATGGCCTAAAGGGTAATTTATAGGGTTTGCTGGTAGTTGAAATGGGGCGGGTGTAGGCCATTGATGATTGGTCGGTGCGGGTGTAGGAGTGGGGGCCTGGTGGCCTAAAGGGTAATTTATGGGGGTTGTAGTGTATGGTTGGTATGCATTGATGTTTACATAATTGACAGGTGTGGTGGGTGGAAAGTATGCCTTGAGATCTAAGGGTTCAAACTGCGGAATCGGGTTGGGGAAATAATCTGATAAATTCAAGGGTTCAACAACCCCGACATTCCTTTCTTCAATGTTTCTTAACGATGGTGCTACATAACTCTCTCGATCACTGATATAATCGAACGGGTCAAAATCAAACTCTTCCTCCTCTTCTATCATTCCGACGGTGGGTCTGGGACCTGCTCCTCCTGTAGGATGTGGGGGTAGTGGCACCTGGTGAATATTAGCATGTTGAGAGGGTACAGGGGAAATGATTTTCCCAGCATCGATCAGATCTTGGATCGCATGCTTTAAGGGGAAGCAACGATCAGTAGGGTGACCAGGACCCTGATGAAAATTGCAGTGGATATTCGGGTCATAGTTCCTTGGGATCGGGTGAGGAGGAGGTTGAGGTTGACGGATAACAACCAATCCCTTTTCCACTAACAGGGGTAAAAGCACACTCAAAGATTGCCCTAGAGGCGTGAAGACTCGGTCGTAATGGGCTCTCCTCTGTTCAGGGGTCATTTGCATCCCTTGCCCATTTCCCATTCTTTGCGTCTGCTCAGGCCTGACAGGTGCTAGTGGGGCTGCCTGAAATTGAAACGGAGCTGTATTATTATTGGACCTGGTGTTGGCTATGTTCTGGACATCGCCCCCTATTCTCTTTTTGTTTCTTTGCTCAGAAAATCTTCTGGCCCCACTAGGTCCACTCGGCATGTTTTTATTCAGACGCCCCTCCCTGATGGTGTCCTTGCATCGGTTCGCATTCCTCACCAGATCAGCAAAGCTGGACTGTTGCTGGTATACCAAGAAGTCCGAAATCACTAGCAGAGTATTCTTCAAAATCATTTCTATATGTTCATCGTCAGCTATTCTGTTCCTGACCTGAGCTGCTAGTGCTCTCCACCGCCCCAAGTAGTCGCTGAAGGTCTCGTTGGGATTTTGTTTTAAACGGGCCAAGTCAGACTTGCACGGTTCAATATCTATATTATAGACATACTGTTCCTGGAACAAATGCGCCAAATCTTTCCATGTCTTCATCATGGATGGTTCAAGAGATGTGAACCACCTCAGGGCCGGTCCGGTTACACTTTTTTGAAAGACTTTTATTAACAGTCTCTCATCCCCCCCGTACTGGCACATGTCCCCACAATAGGACTTGAGGTGTGCAATCGGGTTACCTGTGCCATTGTATTTGTCAAATATTGGCATTTTAAATTTGGGGGGCAGGGGGACCTCAGCGAATAGACATAAATCTATGAAGTCCGTGGCATGGATTTCAGCTCCACCCATTTTCATTAGCTATTTTTGTATTTTGTCCAACTATTTTCTCAGCTACTCTGACTCTTTTGATATAGGGGCCGCCTTCCCGACTGTCAGTTGGACTTCACTCTGGGCTACCAGGGGGTGGGCAATTACCGGAGGAGAGTTGAGGCTGGTCAACGCCCCAGCATAGGCCCCACTATTCCTGATCTCGTCCTCCTCGTACTGCTGGTCGGCATAATATGTAGTGAGGGCGGGATTCTCCTGTTATTGTTGTATGGGTTGGACGGGAATAATGTGAGTGGGGGTTGGGTGAGCCCATTGGGGGTGAGGAGGGACTTGTTGGGTGATGGGTATTTGGTTTTGAGGTGGGGCCTGATAGGGCTATTGGGCATGAGGGAAGGTTTGGAGATGGCCCTGGAGTGTGGGGCCATAGGAAAATTGGGTTTGGGGTACGACATGGGCTTGACTCGGGTGTGAAGGTTGGGTTAAATGTTGGGGGTATTGTGGAAGGCATGGGTGTGGGGTTTGGGCCATAAACCCTTGGTGAGTTTGGGCCATGGGCCATTGGTAGGTTTGGCCCAATGGGCCTTGATGGGTCTGGGTCATGGGCCCTTGATGGGTCTAACCGAATGGGCCTTGCTGGGTCTGGGCCATGGGCCCTTGGTGGGTATGGCCGAATGGGCCTTATGGGATCTGGGCCATGGGCCATTGGAGGGTTTGGGCCATGGGCCATTGGTGGGTTTGGGCCATGGGCCCCTGATGGATTTGGATTTGATGGGTTTGGCCCAATGGACCCTGGGGGATATGGGTAATGGGGGTTTGGGTCAATGGGCTTGGAAGAGTATGGGTGAGGGGATTTTGGGCCATTGGGCCTTGGAGATCATGGGTGGTGGGGCTTTGGGCCAATGGGCCTTGGGACATGTAGGTGATGGGATTTTGGGTGGTGTGGATTATGGGAGGTTGATGGGGGTCATGGGGGAATGAAGCATGGAGGCTAGCTATGGTATGGGATGGGTTCATGGATGTGGGGTGTGGAGGAGTGGTATTTTGGGAAGCCCTCCATGAAGAGTAGGCTTGGAACATCTCCTCCATCATTGCCATGGAAGGAGGATCAGATGTGGATGGTGGGTTTAATGGATGATTGGGTATAGATGGGATGGATGTGGAGGGAAGATTGGGTATGGCCATGGTAGATGATGGATTAAAGGAATGGAGTGGATGGGAGAGTTGAGGTGGGGTAAAGGATGGGGAGGGATTAGGGATGTTTAGGGGTGAGGGTTGGTGAGGTGTGGATGTTTGAAAGAAACCGGGCATGGCCCTGGTAAAAATGGGCATGACCCGGGTAGATGGGGGAATTTGTGGGGGATTAGATAGGGTCGTGGAGGTGGTGTATGTGAATGTGGGTGGATTGGGTCTATAAGGGGATGATGGGAATTGGGGCATGGATGTGGATTGGGGAAACGGGTTAGGGTTTTGTAGGGAAGTGGATGGGAAATGAGTCGGATTTGGCGTGGGCACGGCTCGGGCAAAAGATGGGGAATGAGGGGTTGGGCTTTGGATATTTTGGGGGGTAGTGGTTGGGAATATGGGGGCGCCAAATGGGTCGGTGACGGTAAAGGGGGGTTGGGTGAGGGATATGGTGGAAAAAACTTCTCGCGAATGAGAGTGGGTTGGAGAATGTGACGGCGATGAGTCGGGATCGGCGTAAGCCGGGTCCACTACCCACGACATGTCTCGGTATCAGGTATGGGTGCCTTGGGTAAGGCCCAAAAAAATTTCTCCTTCTCCCTCTACGGGATGGCGGAGGGCAAGATGATGTCGTGGTGCCGGCACCACAAACTATATATATATATTTTTGGGTTTTGATTATATATTATTTTATTTTATTTTGAAAAAGTTTTTGAAAAACAAAGGTTCCGAGGCCTTGGAATTCCCTTTTCGGGTGGCCTCGTACCTGAATTCAAGACCTGCGACGACAATTTCGATGCACTTCGGAAGAATCGAAGGAGAACCTTCGATCTATTGAAGGCACAGAAATCGAGGCAAACAACCCGATCCCCCGAGATGAGCCAAAAAGAAGTTGCCCTCTTTTGACCGACGGGGGCGTATTGGGTGTCGAGATGATGGGGCCTAAACAAGGCACTAAGCACACTGATCGGGAGACTCGGGAGGTGGAAAGGCCACAGATTCGGGCTAGGGGGCTGATGAACTCACCTGGCGCAATTAATACCAGCGCCCAGGTTGCAGGGCAGCTTTTTTACACTGGCGCAACTAGTAGTTGCGCCAAGGTAAAAAGGTGGATTTGAAAGCTGGAGCAACTATTAGTTGCGCCAGTTATAAATTCCAGATTTTTGTGCTGGCACAACTAATACACGCGCCAGCCAAAAACAGATGCTCCCGCACATATTACAGCAACCACCAACACCCAAAATGAGTCTCTTTTTTTGGTTTTTGTGGAAGCTAGGCTTCCAGGAACTGAGCTGTTTTTTAGTGTTTGATCCGCTCCTCACCGCACCTAAATGGTTTGAGTCCGGTATAACTCACTAGCGCGCTCCCCAAGGGTTTTAAGCTTTAGAATGGGAACCCACCCGATATACCTCCGGCGCAAGCGCCTTCTCAGGTACTAGGTGGGCTGGAACTTTTCTGGATCATCACCATTAGGGGCTGCCGCCATACTAAGACTCGGGTGTTTATATGTTTGCCTAATCCAACCCCTTTGAAAATCTAACCCGCAAAAAATAAATTAATTAAGTTCCCTAACTTGGTTCAATTTTAATTTTTCAAAGTTTTTTCCTCTATTTTTTGGAAGTTTTCTTTAGTTCAAAGACCGGGGGTGATTATCCCGTGCCGCCACTAGGGGCCAGCGTCCACTGATGGAATATGAGTGCACAAGTAGGCCCGCCAATCGGCTAAGGCACTTTAATGATGAAAATTTAGAGGAATTGAAGGACAAGGCGCAAGTAGGCTCGCCAATCGGCTAAGGCACTAAAAATGACGGAAAAGTAAGGAAAATTAAAGACGAATGCGCAAGTAAGCCCGCCAATCGGCTAAGGCATGTAAATGGCGGAAATGTAGGGGTGAGTAAAAGACAAAAATAAACAAAACAACAACAATGAAATGTTAGTAAAAATAAAAATAAAAATAGCAAGGCCAAGTTTAAGGGGAAGCTCTACAGGCTAGTCCCCAGCAGAGTTGCCATCTGTGCAACCGTGGGAACCGGTGCAGTCTCGTCGCGACGATGCGCTCTCTAAACGAAAATATAGAGTCGCCACCCGGAGCTTTCGGTGTCCCGGGATACCAGTTCATCTTTATGAGCACCGAAGTGCTAAAAATATGACTCTGAATCCGGTCCACACCAAAGGCTCTTGGGTAGGGGCTTCGGTTATTGATCGGGAAGGTGTTAGGCACCCGATCAATCTGCTTAACGCGGTCTCTACTAATGGCAAAAAATAAAAGGAAGTAAAAGAAAAGAGAATAGCTTCCTCTTGCCCAAATGGGCCACCAATCCTATTTGTGCCCCTCCGTTCCTACCGAAAAGTCGGCGGCGTAACAGCACAAATGGGAGGATGGAGGGAGCTATAAAGAGATCGGAGAAGAAAGGGAAGAGCCGGAGACCTTAGGCCCTTGTAGCACCGTAGGAGAGCCTTGAGTGGCTTGCTTTGAGAAGCTTCTGAAAGTTTGAATGATGGAAAGTGGGGATCCTAACCACTAAGGCTAACTATCAAAAGGGGTAGGGAAGAAGGGCAAATGGATCACACACACCTAACCTAGTGGCTTTTCATGGAAGGCAAGGGTGGGAAGAGGTTTTAAAATTCTGGTTTTTGTATGGGAAGGGGTGCACCAAAGGGGGAAAGATCTTCTCACTTAAAGCTCTTTCTCTCTTAGGCAAATTTTCTCAACCCTTAAACCAAGGGGAGGGGGGCTCTATTTATAGGAAAAGGGTAGATTAGGAGGCCACTTAGATGCTAATTGGGTTTAGCAATTTGGTAATCTTGTATCTAAGGATTCCTAGGGTTTTTTAGAGCCTTGAAAGGTGTGGAAAGGTCCTCCAATGGTGAATGATGGGGTGAGGCTTTAAACCACTTGAAGGGTTGCAAATAGGTAAGGAATGGGTGCAACAGAACTATCAAAACACACCCCAAGGGTTGAGGTGGTCAACAAGTCAAACCCCAATCACGAAATTCATGGCAAAAACCAAAGGTTACTATTCATTTGCCTGGAGCAACTGGCAAATGTACAGTAAAACAGTGGCTGTACAGTTCCTGGAAATCAGTTCGCAAGGGTGGGGCCCACATTTAAACCTGGCGCAACTATTAGTTGCGCTAGGCTTAAAGCCTGGTAAAGTTGGGCTGGCGCAACTAATAGTTGCGCCAAGCAAAGTTATAACTGGCACAACTATTAGTTGCGCCAAATCCCTAAGGGGGCCCAAGTGATTTTACATTTCTGCCCTTCGAGTTCGGACTGCTATATTTTTTTATATACACCTCCGATTGGGGTGATTTTTAGCTTGTTGGAAAGCTGACAACCTCTTCTTTTCAATGGTATGAGATTTGATCACTGTAGAGGATCGTAGCTAGTTTCGATGCACCCCCTCTCTTCAATAGCCGAGTAGGGTCAGTTTTAGGGTTCAGAATGGGTTCCAAGGGTTGGGATTGGTTTCTAAAGGTTTGGGATAGGTTCCTAAAGATTTGGGGTAGGTTCCTAAGGGATCTAGGGGGATTCCTAAAGGTTTGGGGTGATTCCTAAGGGTTCCATTCATGCCATCAGAAGCTCAGAACGGCGCTTCTCTTGAAAGGTGTTTCGACCGGGCCTTGGGCCAGATTCGGGTGTCTACGATAGTTATGCTTCTGGTCAGTTTAGATCTCCCTTGATTCTATTAGGAATTTAGTTATATAGGTTTATTCCAATCCGGTTAGGAGTCCAATTAGTGTTGATTTCCCAATTCTATTAGAAATTCAATTAGTTTCAGTCTCTTATTGGCACAAGGAGTGCAAGCATAATAGTTTTGGTGAGACTTTAATTTGTTCATGCATATTGGGTGTACTAGAATTCTGATTGAATAAGGTATAATAATTCTATTGAAATTCTAATTGCAGCAATTATGGCAGTCCTGTTAGAATTCTAATTGAAATAAAAGACTAATTTTGCTGAAACTCTAACTCAAAGAAAGGAATTAATGCTAATAAAATATAATTAAAGCAAATAAACTGATTTTTACTAAATCTGATTAAGATAAATAAACTAATTTTGTAAGAATCTCTAATTAAAGCAATGAATCGACTATACTAGAGAATCCAATTAAAGCAACGAATTTAATCCCATTTAATTGTAATTGAAACAAGGAATTGATCGATTAAATTCAAATTTAAGATTAATCAATCATACTAAGACTTAAGACAATGAATTGATTAAGCATGCTGAAATAAACCTACGGATCAATCGTACTGAAAGTATAAAACCAAAGCAATTAATTAATTATGAAATTCCTAAAAAAAAAGGGGGTTTGGGCCCGCTATGCTAAGGAGGATTGGCCTCATTCCCGAGTACCTTCCGTAAGCTCCCTTGGGGAAATCGGGTGGTTGAAATTGAAAATAAACTGAATTTTTAGACCATGAAATAGTGTTTTAGACTTTTCAGAGTTGATTTCGAAATGATAATTATGAATTAAATTGCAAAACTAGAATTATAAGACTGAAACTATATTTAGAACCTTTTTTTTAGAAATATTAAAATAAGAAACTATAATTAAAACTATAATTTTAAGACTGAATTCGGGTCTGAAATCAAGAAATCAGGCCGTATGATTAAGGACTGGTTACGAATCAAAGGATTAGAACCAGAAATTACCGATAGGACTATAAATCGAGATTTTAAAATTGAATTAAAGTCTCAAATCGGTATATCGGACCGATAGATTAAGGACTGATTCTGGAAATGGAGAACTAGAACCAGATATAGAGAATTTCTGTCCGAAAAGGGTGCTACGGTGTAAGACTGAAAGTAAAACTTAATAGAATTCCTAGATCTAGGGTTTAGAAGCTATGGTTGCGAGTTAAAAGATTAAATCCTTACCTAGGGGTCGGGGCTGCGGAGAGAAATTTCAAAACTAAGAAGCTTGAATCTTGAAACCATCATTAAGATGCTCTATGGGTTGATTCTCGAAGTGCTCTGGTTTCAGAACTCTTACTCTCTCTAAAAAATTCTAGCCTTTTTTCGTCCAACCTCTCGAGCGAATTAAGAAAAAAATCTTTTATAGGGTTTTCTTCAATTACGCGCCCTATTTTAGGCATTTAATTGAATCACGCGCCAGTTTCATGGCACTTAATCGCTTTGAGTCGGTCACCGACTCAGTGAGCGACTGGCTAACTTGCTCAGCGAGTTTCTCAGTCCTAACAAATTAGGGCTAATTGTGCGTGTGATGGTAGGTGCGCAATCTGATTAAGCGTTTAGTCATAAGCTCTTAATAAAGGAAACTTAGGGTTAAGGATAGTGAGACTAGGTCGGGCGTAGGCCAATTGCGCGCTGGTTGTGTGGCGCTCAATCCGATCGCGCGTCTGATTTCAGGCTCGTGATCGAGTCTCGAATGGGTCTGAGAAAGGAAGTTTAGTCTGAAAGGAGGACTGACTGCGCGCTTGTGGTGTAGCGTGCAATTGAATTACGCGCGGCGTTTCAAGCTCTTAATTTGGGGTTGTCCGGGTCTGGTCTCTAGAATGAAATGCAGGACTATTGTTTCAGTCTGCATTTCGACTCTATACTATTATTCCAGTATATAGTCTACCCATATCGGGATCTGAGCCATAGAGCTATTATTTCAGCCTGTGTTCAGTCATGTACTATTGTTTCAGTGCATGGTTCCCATATCAGGGTTAAAAAGGTCAAAGGTTGACTGAACAAAAATATATTTCGAGAAGGCAAAATGGGGGTATCTACAGTTGGAATCCGAGCCACAGAGCTATTGTTTCAGCCTGTGTTTAGTCATGTATTATTGTTTTAGTGCATGGTCCCACATTAGGGTTATGAGGCCTGAGCCACAGAGCTATTGTTTCAGTATATGGTCCCACATTAGGGTTAAAGGGGTCTGAAATGTAAGACTATTATTTCAGTCAGCAATTCGACTACATATTATTGTTTCAGTATATAGTCTCCCTACGTTGGGATCCGAGCCACAGAGCTATTGTTTCAGCCTGCATTCAACCATGTACTATTATTTCAGTGCATGGTCCCACATTAGGGTTATAGGGCTTGAGCCACAGAGCTATTGTTTCAGCCTGTGTCCAGCCATGTACTATTGTTTCAGTATATGGTCCCACAATAAGGTTGTGAAACTTCCAGAGAAGGTAAGTCCTTTCCGAAAAGTCACGGGCGTGGTCGAAGGTTGACCGAACGACTTTGTATATTCCGAAAGGGAAAAATAGGGGTGTCTACAATGGTGTTAGGTGGTACTTTCATATTGGTCTTTGAGTGTCCAAATGCCACTATGTGTTGGCACGGAAAAATTCCCAAAGGCAGAAGTGCCTAGGTAACACTGTTTGTGAGTTGATATGTGAACTTGGAGGAGATGATGGATAAACAAATCAGTATACATGAGTAGAAATCTGTCCAATCCTCTGTGGATATGTAAGAGAAACATTTAAGACTCAAAGGCTACTTACAACGCTCATTGTCAAGAGGCCGGAGAACTTCCCCTATGATCTGCCCCACGCTTTGGAGAGACTTCAAATCATCTTCAGTCTTAGAGAACTCTTTTTTTGAAGCTCGCAAATTCTCCCTCACTGCATTTTACCGTAATTATATACGCACGCCTAATTAGCAATATCGAGATAAACATAGATTAAAATGAATGATTTACAGTCTTAATCTATCAAGTAATCATTACTAATCCATAGCTACAACATGTATAAAAAGTGCAGCAGCAACAACAGAATTTATTCTCGGGTCTATTAATCTTGAGAGCAGAGTTTATATAGTTTTAAGTCATGTCCTAAAAATCAGGGGGGTGGTAATTACCATAGTTATTTCTCTATTTACTCTTTGCAAGTCAAGTTGTACTAGTACTCTTTATTTAGTAGTTATAGCTAGTTTCTAGTTAGGATAATAGAGCCAGCGGAGATTTTTATACACGGTTCTTTTTTATTATTTTCACGAGACGGATTAAAATGCTCTTCTGCCCGCCTTCGAGATTTTCATCTCAGCCTTTGAAAGCTCTGAGTTTCTGCAAAAATCTGGACTCTGTATTACCGAAAAATTGCTGCCTTTATTCTCATTGCTGCTATATTTCTGCTGAACTGGTGTTGATTCTCATCTTTTGTGCTACACTTATGCTGTTATTTATCTTCTCATACATATCAAGTGCATGGTTTACTTACTAAAATTAAAGAATACAGCCATTTGCACATGGTTTTTACAGAAACAGTGAGGGTCTTGTGGACATTTTACTGGGATTTCTAGGTAGGGTTTGCTATATTATCGCTGTTGTCCTAGCTGTGTTTTAACGGAGATTTGAAGGGGTTTAACCGCAGTTCTTATTGTTGTTCTATATGTGTATTTATGCAGAAATCCCATTAAAAAAGAGGCATCACAATCTTGAAAAAGAGACTTTGCCCAAACTTGATGGACTCAACTATATAGCGTCGAGAACAGGGCCCCACTAAAAGCAGTGATGGAAACTTACATAGCATCGCTCTTTTTGTGATGGTCCAAACTTTTTGGTGGTCCAGATTCGGACTGTAGTCAGTAGGGTTTCAACAGGCCAAGTTTTGACCTGGCCTTAAACAAGTAGATTGTAATCAATCTTGAATTTTTGGATGGTTTCATCGTATTATTTATCCCTGCCAGATGAAAAGTTAAACTATAGTGGTCTAAGATCATTTAAACACCATTTAGTGTTTAACTGTCAGTTAGGAACCATTATCCTTTCATTTAAGGAGCTGGTACATGGTAACCTTGTACCACTGTAGCAGTATAAAATATTAATAAAAGGATAATGGTTAAAAGGAGTTGGGCAGGTTAAACATCGCCTCACGAAATTCAGATAAAAAAGAGAATTCTCATTTATAATTTGCACATTTAAGCTAGACTGAGCTCACCCATAGCTCACCGTTCAGCTCTGTTCTAGTTTACAATTTAGCCTTTAGGCCTTTAGTTAGATGTTACATGGTTTGAGGATGAAATATTTGGGCTGAAACCAATTTAGGCAATGAACTCGTGTACCACATGGAGATTATTGATGAATATTGGTGCCAGATATGTAGAAAAGGGAGGCCCGATGGATTTGCACATGACGGTAGCTCACATGCACGTGATGCTGATAGAAATTTGGATCAAGATTCTCTTCTGATATAGATGACCTTTCATTAATCCATGTGATCTTTGAAATCAGTTTGAAAGAAGTTGATGCATATGAGCATCGTGTCACATGCAGTTATTAGTGAGCGCAATGTGAGAAGTTCGGGGTCGGGTTTAAAACAGCGAGGGAAGAAGTCAGAAGAAATGGACAAAAATAAAATAAGTTGGAAAAATTCAGCAGCTACTAAAAATTAAAAAATATATAAGTTGGGAAAAAATCAACAAAAATGGGGGAAAAGGAGAATATTAAAATATTGAAAATTTTATGTTAAAATTATATTTTTATTTTCTCTACATATTTTGAACCTAATAATATACTACAATGGGCATTTAGAACTACTAAGCTTAGACTTTCTAAAATCTAGCCAAAGGTTTCAAATATCTAATTGTTCCACATTATGAGTTATGACTCAATCTGATAAACCTCATAACTTAGAAAACCTGTATAGAATATGATCATTTTTTAAAATGTTCATAGGAAACAATTTTTCAATAGAATCATTCCATACGTAAACCATGTTTCCAAAACAATGAGTAGCCTCACATAGGGAATCATTCCAATCGACAAATTAAGGCATCAAATGAGGTGTGTACCCTCCTATCTTCCCGAATCTATTCAATTTACATTTTCATCATGCTTAGATATGTTTCAATTTACACAAAATCAGATATATCAAGTTTTTAATGTGTTTGGAGGACCCTTGGGGTGAAACGGCTGACCCCATGGTCAACCCATTTCACCCAGGGGTAGAGGACTGTGTGCCCTTTAAAATGGCATGGATGTCGATCAGATAAAACTACCTCTTAGAGCATCGATTTAGGGTTGAACCACACCAGGTTATTAATAGTCGTGCTTCAGTTTTGGATCCTTTCCCTTTTAATTTTTTTGCACACCTGACCCAGGGGTCACATTTGACCACATGCTGCATATAAAAGAGCAGATATTATCGTGATTTTCCATGAATAAAATTTTCCTCACTTTTCATTGATAGAAGTTCTACATTATATATAGAGTGATAGAGAAGCTAATTTGGGAAACATATAAATGGTAAGGCTAAAACTAAGCTACTGTTATAATATACAGCTATAGAATTCAAACTTAGAATCATCTCCAAATATAGAATTAATGACAGAATATTGGACATGATTTTAAGCTAGACATGCTCTGTTTTGATTTGAATAGGATCCACGCATGCTTCCCTTATACGCCCCCGCAAGATTGAGCTTCCAACGACAAGACCAATATTGTTACGTAGCAATTCCGTGCGTTGTCTTGACAATGGCTTTATTAACAGATCAGCCAATTGGTCTTGAGTATGTACATGTTTAACTTGGAGGCTTCCTTTTTGCACTAAGTCACGCACAAAGTGAAGGTCGATTTGAATATGTTTCATACTCGAATGATTGACGGGGTTAAAACTAAGATGTGTGGCTCCGAGATTATCACATAGCAGCTGGGGAGATTCTGTGACTTGAAATGCTAGTTCCTTGAGAAGAGTGGACAGCCACATTGTCTTAGAAGCCGCATTAGCTAGTGCCCGGTATTCAGCCTCTGTTGTGGATCGTGCAACAGCTCTTTGTTTCTTTGAGCCTAAAAAACTGATATAGGCAGAGGTTGACGTGCGGTCATCCACATTTCCAGCCCAGTCGGCATCGGAGTAAGTCCTTAATATGGGAGTTCCAACTTTGTGGATCTGAATACCATAAAAAATGGTTTGTTTTAAGTAGCGGAGAAGCCTTTTGGTTGTTGTCCAGTGATTTGTAGTCGGCTTCTGCATAAATTAAGAAAGTTTGTTGACTGCAAATGAGATGTCTGGATGGTTCAAGGAAAGGTATTGAAGGCGGCCAATAATTCTACGAAACTCGGAGCTATCCACAGCAGCAGTGCCATCAACCAATTGAAGGGATTGAGTTGTAGAGAGAGGTGTTGAGACATCCTTAGCACCACTCATGCTTGTGTTGGCTAAAAGTTCACGAACATATTTATGTTGTGAGAGGAATAACCCAGCCCGAGTAGGGATCACTTCAATCCCCAAGAAGAAATGAAGAGAACTCATATCCTTGAGAGAAAACATATCACCCGGTTGCTTAATAATATTGGCCACAAGAATTGAATTATTTCCGGTAATGACCAGATCATCAACATAAATCAGGAAATAATAAAGATTTGAGCCTTGGCTGTAAATGAAGAGTGAGGAGTCAGCCTTGGAATTGCGAAATCCTAGCTGAAGAATGGCATTTTTGAGTGTTGTGTACCAAGCCCGTGGGGCTTGTTTAAGCCCATAAATTGCCTTTTTTAACCTGCAAACGAGGTTAGGTTTGGACAAGTCTTTAAACCCTGGGGGTTGCGCCATAAAAACAGTCTCAGTTAATTCACCATTTAGAAAGGCATTGTTGACATCCATTTGCCTCAAATCCCATCCATTCATGACGGCAATAGATAATACAACTCTAATAGTTGCTGGTTTAACCATAGGGCTAAAGGTTTCTTTGTAATCAATACCAGGGCGTTGATTAGAACCCTTAGCAACTAGACGGTCTTTGAATCTGTCCACTGACCCATTAGTGTTCCTTTTTACTCGGAAGACCCACTTACAGCCCACAGGTGTACAATTTGAGGGTGGTAAAACTAGGTCCCAGGTCCAATGTTTCATTAGAACAGTGAGCTCATTGGACATGGCCTCACACCAGTGAGGTTGAGAAATGGCTTGGCTCACAGTCGTTGGTTCTATGGATTGGGGAAGAGGGTATTTGGACACTACATGGATCTGTTTTGGTTTGAAAATTTTGTTCATTGATCTTGTGGTCATGTTATGAGTCCGTTGGGGAGGAGTATTGGTTTGGGGAGGGGATGTGAAATTCGGAGTTGGGAGATGAAGATCTGGACCTAGATGTGTATCCGTAGAAGGAATGGGAGCTTGTGGTGGAAGATGTAAGGGAGAATCAGTCCTATTGGCATCAAAAGGAGGATT